>JAJBZI010012529.1:0-16947 GCA_021234465.1 Dendrobium hybrid cultivar
TTATTAGCCTAGAAATTAGTGATCAATTACTTCTGATACCTAGGATTTGTTGAGCACTATTTTCTTTAAAACATAAAACAAAATAAACTTAACTTGTAAAATACTTTAATAAACTATAAAAAATAAAATCAGTTAAACATAAATTTAAATTAAATTCTTTGGCATTTTAGAATAAAAATAAATATAAATTGTAGACAACTTAAATAATATATCTAAGCTACACAGCTTACCACACACTATAGATGTGTTTATTAAGACAACTAACTCTAGTCTAGGTTAGGCTGATATTTATTTTTTGTACTTTGCTGCGCTGTGAAATACATTGCTTGGAGATTGTTTACTTGCTTTATTTCTTTACTTTAATGTACTTTGGGATGTCTTACATTCATTTCATTAATAGATATTGGCACTGCATATTTAATTTATTTATGATGGACTACTATCATTATTTATGTCTTTTTAACTATGCAAGTTCATGTGTTAATTAAATAGTAAAGTGAATGAGAAGAGTGTCGATCCCATGAGGAAACAGTGTACTCTAATGAATATCTCTAGCATTGACTACTAAAGCAATAAAGTTATCATACATAGCAACATGAAGAGGTAGTTCTACAAGTACTGAAATTGTTAAAAAGATGAAGAAAAATAGATTAAAAGAGTATTGGACTCATGATAATGAACTAAGCTATGTTTTTCCTAAGTAGACACATCTAAGTTAGTTGTGAATCAAATCATATGTACCCATAGATCTCTATCAAGCTTATAAGAGTGTGAAGAAAAGCTTTCTCCTTTCTATAGTTATCATATCTTTATAGACCCTAGAATCCTATGCTTCTTATATTTAGGCGTGAAAGTGTTCTATATCAACTCTCCTAATTATTCTAACATTCCTCCATCGATATAATGTATCACACTAGATTTTTATTTCATACATGGCCATTGCATAAGTTTAATGAAGTTCATGAGTAAATGAGAGAAATCATAAATCCTTTCACAAAATATAGTCTACATTAAGAAAAAAATATTTTATGCACATGACAAGCCCACAATAATGATTTTAGCCAGCCATTGAAATTATTTGAAATAAAACAAATTCCATTACTAACATTCAAAAGATACAAAACATAGTAGAGAAAATATCACTTGGATAAGCATTTATAAACTATCCCAAATAACAAACACTTCCTAAAGTGATTTGTCTTAAGCACCATCACTCTCTAGTCTCTTCTCCAATCCTTTTTACTAATTTTCTCCTCTTATACACGACTAGCTACTAATTACAAAATGAAAAGAAAGCTATTTATACTTAAAACATAAAAATAAACTATGATGCCAAAATGCTCGAAACGGTGGTGCCAGGGCATTACAATAATGAACTAGCACCTTAGCACTCTTAAGTTGGATCCGTCATGGCATTGAGTTGATTCGATGCAATGTTTACCTAATAAATTGTTGATTTATTTGTAAAATGACAAATCAAAAAATCACAGCACATTCCTTTAGTGGTGTTAGGGCACTGATAGCATTGCATTGTTGGATGATGTTTTGCTGGAGTGATAAATTAATTGGAATATGTTAGGGCTTCAAGTGCTGTGATGTTTTACTCTAGTGCTAGGGCATTGAAGGTACTAAGGCATTATTGTGTTGGGTTCCATGAACCTTTGCCAATTTTACATTTTAAGGCAATTTTCTTGAGTCATTCATTCACAAAATCAACTAAAACACACATTTTTACCAGAAATTAATACAAAAAAAAACTACCAAAATATTTATTTAACAAATTCCACCCTCTTCTTAAGTTATTTCTCATCCTCAAGTAATGTGATTGGACTTATGATCAATTCATTATTTCTAAAAAAAGTTGCAACTTCATAATCTTTAAAATGTAAGAAAGTACATCATTTTTTTTATGTTAATTGGAATGAATCAAAGTGTGACAATTTTAATTCAAGTAATTCATAATAAGATATCATAATTAATCATTTTCATTAATATCCACACTGAACTCATCTTTTATAATTGTAAGTGTAAAGATGATCACTAAGTTAGATTGAATGATTATCATTTAGGAAATGTTCATACTTTAGTTAATTTTGGAATTCATCTAAAAACATCAATATGCATTAATTTACTTACACATCCCTTGTTTAAATTAATTATTAAGGTCGTTTAAGAGTTTAGCTTCATCAAATACCAATATTTGATATTCAAGTACTCATTGAATACCCTTTAGAAGGTTAGATTCATCAGCACAGAACTTTGGAGAGCACTTTAGTAATAATATTGAATATTCGATTACTTTGTTCCTTTAGGTGACCTAAAATTCGATTATGATGAGGGTTGTTATAAGTTTATTAATGTCATATGTAAATTCATAACAAATTTCATAAACTAAATTAAGTACTACCTTTTCCTAAACTTAGTTATTTAATCAGTAACTAGTAGTTAGTTGATTTGATGTTGTAGCAGTTAAATTTTGTTTTAAGTGTTAACTTAGATTATTTTTTTAGTTTCTTATTATGAATGGTCAAATTAGTAATTGTTGTCCCTTACTCATTCAATGAAGCACTATAGTTTTATATAATTCTTAATTTAGTCAAGTTTTTATTTGTAGTTCTTATATTAATTAATTGAATATCAAAGTGAAATTAAATTAATAAGAGGTGCAACCAATATATAAATATGAAGGAAATGGTAAATGCTATAAACAAAAAACCATACTTTAATGCAAATGAAATTAAATAAATGTAATACAAGAAGTGATACATGTATCATAGCATGCAAGCAAACTACTAAATACATCCTTGTTGTAATGGGTTATGCTCATTACAACTAGATCTCCACTAACCATGAGTTCAACTAGATGAAACTACAACCACCAAGCCATACGTCCATCCATCGATCCAATAACTATTGTAACAACAAATTATCAAAGAGTGATGCTCACTACCAAAATACAACCACAATCTCATCACATCACTAGCTCTAGAAAAGAAAAAGGAAACAAAGAATCCTAAAAATAACTTTATATAACTAAATTAAATCACCATGCCTCATCCTCATTGCTATTGCCAAATCCTACTATCTTTGTTGCTACTAAAAATGGTGGTGGGGGCTCTTGCCAGATATAAGGATCAAATAAGAGGGCCATAAGGAAGATGTACAGGTCAGGGCCTTCGATAAATGAGCATCTCCTAAACATTCCCACCAGTGCTTCATTGAATTGTGATGCATAAGTACACTGATGCTATTGAATATATATGATGTATTCTATCCTATTTGCCACTCCCTATTGCCACTATCAATTTTCTTCAAAATATGTACTAAACTGCTCATTTGCTCTCTAAGACTAGCAACCTAATCTCCTAAGGTCCTGGGGGTACGGGAACTCTATTGACTAGGTTGACTAGTACCTAGGGCTCATTAGGTCCTACTTCCTCCTCTAATAAACCTTCCTTAAATTTATCAATTTCTTAATTGGTAAGAATGAACATTAGGAAAAGTTGCACCTCACTAGAATCACTAGCACAAACATAAAGTGTGTAAACCAAAGAAGGATTTGCTTAGAACATATGTGTGAACTCATTCCAAGTGGTTATGGAAATAAGTTTATTTACTTCATCTTTTTAACAAACTGTATACATCAATGATGAGTAAATAAGTCTCCCGGCATCTATGGAATGACCTACCTTAATAACATAGTTTAGGATCTCTTAGTCACGGTCACTTACTAATGTTTTTACTTAGGAAAAAATAGGCAGATATAAAATAATGTCAAGCCTTAGATACTTTAGTCAAATGAGATGCAAAAAAATTATTTATTATTCCCTCTCTTTTTTTCCAACCCACTTGATTGTTATGTCTAGTTCAAACTCTCAAAATTTTGTAGGGATCAATAGGAGAGTGAAAAAATGAAGTATAGTCATCAAACTCAAAATCCTAGGTTTTGTAGATTTTATTAATACTTACTAGGTCAAATGAAATCCACATTCCTCTCACAAAACAAAGGTTATTATGAGCTTCCTTTGCATTAGCAAAAAACTCACTCACAACGTTCATTATACAAGCAATAGGTTCTTAATACAAGTTTTCCAAACCCCGAAGAATGGCAATTTCAGTAATGAACCCCCAGGATTAGCATATCCTTTCTTTGTGATTAATTGCTTGTGAAGAAATAATTATTCATACCTTTATTTGGCCTCTACTAATATGAATCTCTTCTTATCAAATGAAGAGGAAGCTCTCTTCTTTCAAATGCATAGTTTTGGAGCTATGGGAAGCAAAAGAAAGTTTACATTTCAAAGGAGAATATTTAAGACAAGAACATAAGCTGAGGAACCAAGAAGAGTAGGGTGAAAGTGAAAAATATATAGCCCCATTCCTATATATAGAAATTGAATCACTGAGGTGCTAGTTAGGGTGTACTGTTGTGTTAGGTAACACAAAATGAAAAAATAGGATGACATGGGATAAATACTGTAGTGCTAGAGTACAAATAATGTCATGACTCTAACATTAGAACTTCAACCATCAAGCTTTTTGACCAACAAAATACCATAGAATTTGACATGTGGAAGCACTACATTACTCACAAAGATCACCACCATTGCACTCAACCTAATTTAGTTATAGCTTTGACTAGCACCGAGGTGCTGGATTATGCACCATAGTGCTAAATTATTTTCTCCATTTTCTAGAAACACTGGTGAAAGGGTATTAGCATTCAATAATGTAGTGCTTGGGTACGATGATTTGGCACCATGGTATTTGACATAAAATTGTTGGGGCACTTTAAGTCTAGACATTGTTGCATTGCTAACCTCAGTGTTGTGGCACCATAATGAAGTTTAAGATAACAAGCTACACAGAAAAACACACAACTAAATAACAAAAATAATCTCTATAACTCAAACAATAATAAACTTCATAATTTTATCAAATCAAAACAATTCAAGTCTATAATAATCAAGACATTCAACAATACAAAATTTGGTTGCCTCCCAAGTAGTGCTAAGTTTATAAACCTAAGCCTGGCTTAGGAAACATTATAATTTAGGCTGGTTCACATCAATATGTATCCTCAATTGATCGTGATTTTACTCATTCCCCTTATCTTTGGGATTTATTTTTGTATTACCCGGAAGAACACCTTTGGATCTACCATTAAACAAAAAATTCTAACCACACTAATTGATTCTGCAAATTTCTAATGGTAGAAATTTGACTTTGCAATTATTTCCTTATTTTAAGTATTAAATATTCCAAAATGTGACTTCTTATCTTTAAATTGATTAATTTGATTAATACATGGTGGATAAGAAGGTCTAGGATTAATTACAGGATTTTGAGGTGAGTTCCAAGATCCTACAAGATTGGGTTGAGTTGCATTCCACTAGTTTCCATCTTTATTATTACTCCAACTAAAATTTGAGTGGTTTCTCCAACCTAGATTATATGTATTTAAATAGGGGTTGCTCTATCTTACAACTAAATTCACATTCTCTACCCCTTGTTTACTAGGATCACTAACAAAATTAAACAAATTTTCCTTCAAAGGTGTAGGTGATCCTATGGCTTTACTAACTCCAAGAATGTCTAATTTCATAGTCATGGCTGCTACCTAGGCAGTCAAAATAGAAAGAGTATCAGACTCATAAACACTAGCTACGTGCTTAGGATTCACCCTATCAGATGAATATTGGAAGTTATTTGATTACCTCTATCAAGGCATTAGCATATTTAGAAGGCTATGAAATTAATGATCCTCTTGCTACCTTATTAATTATAGACCTATGAGATCCTACAAGTACATTATAGATTGCCTGAATTACGAACTAATCAGAAAAAGCTTGATAAGGGCACTTTCTAAGCATCTCCTTAAATCTTTCTTATATTTCATAGATTGACTCTCCATCAAATTGAGAAAATGTGGTAATATCATTCATAAGTTTTGCTATTTTTGTGGGTGGGAAGTATTTTGCTAAGATCATATGTGTGAACTCATTCCAAGTGGTTATGGAACCTAGGGACAAAGAATTCTACCATATTTTTGCTTTGTCACTTAGAGAAAAAGGGAACAAATAAAGTCTAACGGTGTCATCACTAACTCTATTATGTTTGAATGTTATACAAATCTCTAAGAAACTAGCTAAATGTAAGTTGGGATCCTTAACAGGAGTTCCCCAAACTCTATGTTTTAACATTTGAATAATTATGGGTTTCAACTCAAAGTTAGCAGCTTGAATGTTTGGTTGGTTGATACTTTGATAAAATCCTTCTACTAAGGGGTTGGCATAGTCTCTAAGAGGTGTTGGTTTGTCTTTGTCTTGATTTGGTTCAGCCATTCCTACTACTAAAGGCTTTTTTAATTTTAGAATTTTTGTAAGGGTCATTTCTATATCTTAGTCACACAACAATGGTCCCATACAGTATCTAATATGCATACACCAATAACACACAAATGATGAAACAATTCATTCACATCATAAGCCCAAATTAATGATTTTTTCCTTTCATAAAAATTATTTGAATTAAAACAAAGTTTATTATTAACATTCAAAAAAGATACAAATACATAATAGAGAAAATATCACACAGATCAAGCATTTAGAAGTTATCCGCAATAATAGACACTTATCGAAGTGATTTTCCTCATGCACGATCACTCTCTACTCTCCTCTCCACTATTATTTACTATTTTTCTCTTTCTAAACATGACTAACCTCTATTTAGAGAATAAAAATAAAGCTATTTATACTTAACACTCAAAAACTAACTATGGTGCTTCGGTGCTTGAAATGGTGGTGTCATACCATTACAGTAATGAACTAGCACCTTAGTGCTCTTGAGTTGGATTTGCAAGTGTTGGGTTGACCTGCTGTGACATTTCCCTAGTAAACCTCTTCTAACTTCCATATTGCGACATTATAGGTGATTTGGCATTGCAACATTTTGAATATGTTATTTTGGTGTTATGGGATTTTGATTTGTGGTGCTGAGAAGTTGATTTATTTATAAAATGATAGAGAGAAAAGTACAAAGATGGGCTGGCAGCACTGCTATGCTAGATAATGTTCCACCAGGGCACTGAATTAAGTGGAAAATGATAGAGCCTTGAGCTCTATGATGTTCTATTTTGGCATAATGGTGTTGAAGGCGCTATGACATCTCTGTACTAGGAGCCACAATTCTTATGCCAATTTTATATTTTAAGGCCTTTTCCAAAGGCATTTTTGCCCAACATAATATAAAACACATATTTTTACTGAAATTTAATACAATAAAAACTATCATAATTTTTTACTTAACAATTTGTAGTGGACTTTACATTTTAGTATATTGCATTTACATTTGTTAAGTCCGTTTCAATATTTACTTTTCTACATAGAATATAATGTGAATAGGAGCAATATAAAGTGTAACTTACAAATATAAATTTAAAGTGTAGATCTCTTGTATAGCTAGATAAGTTTTAAAGTGTAAAGTGTTATAAAAATTTAAAGGTGATTACTTATATACACTTGTAAAGCTCAAAAGGAAATTTTCTATCTTTCATTGAGAGGTAATCTCATTTAAAATTCTATAGAAGACTTGGATCTAAGAAACTTGAAGGTAATAAGCACTCATATTTAAATATTCATTTCTTATAGGTATAGAAATTCAAGATTATTATGGTAGAGCCTGGCCACTATTCTTTTTAGTAGACCATAATTTGTACTACATTTCCTTATAAATAAATGCATAAAGTATTTTTTAACATTTTTTTTCATACATCATAATGTTCATAGATGCATTACATTATATTGGGGTAGATATTTTACTAGGTTTTAGTGTTGTATGTACCCTTACCTTTGTAAGGATACATATATTGGATCTTGGATGATAGTAGTGGTACTACATACTCAAATACCTTTACCTAGTCATGCATACATGTATACATTTTAATTTTTGTAATGTACACTAGCCTAGCACACAAGCCAATGGAAATCAAGGGGCAGCCTAATTGATGGTGCTAAGCTAACTATTCTCTATTGGTTTAAGGCTATTATGTTGTCAATTTTTTCTAGAAATATAGATTAAAACTAAAAGTAAATTTAGAGTTTAGGGTGAGTCATGTCAAATTGTATTAAGTAGAAGTAATTGAGCCCTAGATATCTTATAAATCTTGATTTAAATCTTCAACATAAATCCTTAATTCCATATAAAGTATAATACCTTTCCTACCTGCATACAAGAGACATGAAAAGCATGGTTTTGAAATTGTGTGCATTAGGTGGTTAGTTGGCAATCTACTACAAGCTGACGTAAGTCCCAATTGCAAATATCTTATAACTCTCTTCCCTGAGAGGGTTATCTGACTTTCTAATGTATTATAAACTTAAACCTAAAATGAACAAGGTATCCAAGCCACGAACCAGCTGCAACTCAACACAATGTCGGTATAATTAGTTTTCTACAGATTTTTATGGTGACTAATGGAAATAGGGATTTCTATCTATCTTCAGTGGTGACTGGACTCTTTTAAATTTGTAATAAACTTACTCCTATAGTAGGTCAAAACTGCCTTTTAGTCCATTATCACTTTCATTTATTTCACCCTTGAGTGAAAGTGGTCAACATTAAACCTTGACCTATCTTAAAATTAAATTTTTCCTAAGAAATAAATCTTATTTCCTAAAATATAATTTTAATTAACTCTACAATTTAAATTTAAATCCCAATTTCAATCCTCATAAATTCAAAATCTAAAATGCATAATTTAAATCAAACCTTCAACCTCAATCAAGGTCTCAATCCAATTTTAATCATCATAAATCATAAATTTAAAATTCAGATTCATTTCAATCTTCAATTTAAATCTAAATATCAACTTTAATATTCCCCCATTCTTGAGTGATACATTGTTATTTGCATTCCTTCGTTTAGCTTCATAAATTTACTTGGATTGGGACCAAATTCAAAACCTGTATAAATCTAAATTTAAATCCTTTCTTTAAGCTTGTTATGGGAATTTAGTAAATTTAAGTTTAGTATATTCTCTTCAGACCTAAAGCCCTATGTAAGTTTAGTAAATTCGGTGTTTAGGTTCAATTTCAGAAATGGTCAGTAAACTCATCTTTATATTTGCAAGTGATGTCAATATGTTTTTGAGCCATGCCCAATTCATTGAGGGCACCATGATAAAATTTAACTCTAAATTTGACAATGTTTAATTCACATTTACTACACCAAAATTGGAAGTGGTGAAGATTGAAGCTCAGATAAATAAGCCAATAATAAAGTCCATTGTCTAGGGTGAGTCTATAGCTACTCCAATAGCTATTACACCCTCAGTGTTTTTAAGATTGCCTTTCGCCAAGCCTGTAAAAAATAAGAATGAAAACTATTGCCTATACTGAACAACCAATATTCAACAACTTTGAGATTGGGTCATCCTCTAAAGTAAAGGAGATGACTAAGTCAAAGAGAAGGAAAAAGAATTGACACCTGAGGCGGAGGGTTGAGAAGGATAAGCTTTTAGACGAAGAGATGCTAATCAAGGATGCAATTGAGATAATTGTAAATGAAAATATTGAAGTACATGTAAAATCCACACTATTGGGAGGAAGCCAGTTACATCTATTGTCTGTTGCATCTAGAGAGAAAATTATTGTTAGAATTGCTAACTCTCCACCCCTTACATTTAGTAAACAACCAGCCATTCCCTCCTTTTCTAAAAGAAAGAGGAAGTTCAAATCACAATTGGAAGGGCTAGTACAGAATTGTGTAAATTGCTTCGAACAATCCATAATTGAATTTCTAAAGAGTATCAATGGAGTGGTTACTAAAAAAGCTAAAACAAAATTGCTCAAGAAAGAAAAAATTACTATATCAGCTAGAAGAAGGGTGATCTTTGAAGGTTTAAAATATGTTAAGACAGCTGTCACTATAGATTATTATCGAGGACCAAAGTTCTAAATTATTAATGATCGATTAGTTCTAGCTAATGTTCAAAATATTCAGATGCTAATGATGTCTATAGGATTTGTAGCTTTATCCTATTGAGGTTATTCCCCATTATCTCCACCTGCATCATATTAATCTAGAAACAATCTACCAAAACTCTCCCATCACTCTATGTTATACCAATCACCAAGAGTTGATAGGCCACACTTAGAAGGAAGCAAAACATCTTCTTATGTTGATATAAGAATGCTAAAAACTAAAAATTAACAAACTTTAGTATATGATGAGAAGAAGGTTTGGTGACCCAAGATCGAAACCACTTTAACTACACTCATTACTAGTAAAAATGTTATAGTAGAGGATGAATTAATCAAAAGTGCAATCACAGTGCTTGAGGACAAGCAATAGCTTTAGTGGTTTGGATTTCTTAAGTAAAATCTATGTTCACATTTTGTGCATAAAATTCTTATTAAAATATTTATTTTAGTTGATGTTGCAATAAAAATTGTTGGAAAAAGGCTACAAAATAATAAGTTGGATTCAGCGCTACGGCGCTCAATCATATAATGTTGTTGCACTACTAGTACCATAGAGCCAAAATGGGAGCACCGAGGTGCCACTTGGTTCTATCATTTGTGCAATTAATTTAACACCCCTTAATTAATAACTAAAGGGTTGTAGCATCACCATTGATCCAACGCTAGCATGAAAGTGTTGTTACACTATATGCTGCAATTATTTTAAAAATAATTTAGCACGTTGGCGTTATTTGAAGCACCCCAAAACCATTAATCATCATAGCACCCATTCCTAATCTACACTACAATGTTAAGGAGGTATCGTAGTGCCAAATTTCTTACAGCACCATAGAGAAGGAGTTAGAGTTAGTTTGTTTTAGGTATAAATAGTTTTCTTTTCAAACTATTAAGGGATGGTCATCTGTTTATTGCACAAAATAATTAGTAAGTGAGAGTTTAGAGTGGGGAGTGATCGTGCATAAGGGAAAATAGTTCAGGAAGTATATACTCTTTGGATGTGATTGTTACTTCATTCTGGGTGATATTTACTCTAAAGAACTCTTATATCTTATTATGATATTAATAACGATATCTTTTTTATATACAATCATTTCTATGGTTACATAATAGCTTTATTTTGGGATTATGATATGAATACAACATGTTTATCTGTATGTAAACCTGAGTACATGTAATACTTAATCGTTAATTTTAATTCCTCCCAATCTTCATTTAGTTCATGAAATGGCCATGTTTTAATTTAAAACCTAGATTTTTTACCTTTACAAAGGAATTATGGGATAACTAGGAGGACTGAAATAGAAGAATTTCATACCTGGATATAGGATGAATAGTTTTCTAAGGTCTATGGAGGTAAAATAACTAAAGTGAGGTGAGAGCATTACCTTACACCCTTATAAACTCGACAGATATCTAAGGGTTTATATGATCTAATTGACAACAACCTTTAGAAGTGTCTTCTTAGAAAAATGTTATTTCATTCATCATCATAAGTTCAAAATATATTTTACTCTTATACTTTATCAATTTTTGACTTATAGTACTTAATAGAAAATTCATTCCAATCATAATTTAGCTAGATAAACTTTACTATTTGAAGTAAGCAGTATTAAGGGAACTTATAGGATATAACTTTCCTCATGGGATTAACACTCTACTCTATATTTTATTACTTGATCGATACATGTACTTTCATAATAAGTAGTTTTGTAGCTTAGTTGAGCTTTAGCTGTATACAAGTGTAGCCTTCAAGTTTTTGGTGTTGTTGCCAGGGAAAGTTTCATTTTTTACTTTTTCTCTATGTTGCTAAAAAAGGTTGGATCCTTACTCCTACTTTTATTTTTATTTTTGACTAATTTTTTTAAGTATATTTGTTTATTTTATGTATCAACTGAGTGTTTAAAAAGTTTTATGACTTTAGTTTTGTTAGGATTCTTTATCCTCGGCAC
Organism: Dendrobium hybrid cultivar; assembly: GCA_021234465.1. Classification (NCBI taxonomy): domain Eukaryota; kingdom Viridiplantae; phylum Streptophyta; class Magnoliopsida; order Asparagales; family Orchidaceae; genus Dendrobium; species Dendrobium hybrid cultivar. The sequence goes on from JAJBZI010012529.1 coordinate 11,933, forward strand.
CATAACCACTTGGAATAAGTTGGCCCATAAATTCCTTACTAAGTTTTTTCCACCTTTAAAGACACCTAAGCTTAGGAATAATATTACTTCATTTTGCCAGTTGGATGCATAATTAATATATGAATGTTGGGAATAAATTAAAAAGATGATCAGGAAGCTCCCTCACCATGCATTTCCTGATTGGTTGGCTATTCAGACCTTTATAATAGACAATTAGGCTCTCTTAAATCCTTCATTGATGCAGCCACTTGAGGATCTTTGATGTTAAAACCTTTTGAGGAGGCTTATTCCTTGATAGAGGAAATGGCAACAAACAACTTCCAATTTCAATCTAGTAGGGTGAATCCTAAGAGATTAACAAATTTCTATGAGTCAGAAGCCCTTTCTATTTTGGCTATTTAGGTAGCTAACATGTTTTTGAAGTTGGATAACGTTAGAATTAGTCTAGTCTAAGAATCACTTATGCCTATTATTGATAGCCTGTTTAATCCCTTAAGTGATCCTAATGTTCAAGGGGCAAAGAATGCAAATATTACTAACAAACAAAATAAGCCCAATTAAAATAGATATAATCTATGTTGGAGGAACAACCAAAATTTTAGTTGGAGTAATAAAAATGAATAAAATAAATGGAACACGAATTATCCCAACCTTGTAGGATATTGGAAAAATCCTCTGCAACCTGTAGTTAACCCTAGAGCTCCTTATCCCCAAGCTTCAATTTGAATAGTCAATTTAAGGATAATAATTTTGGAGAATTTTGTGCTTCATACGAGGAATCAATTGTAAAGTAAAAGTTGTTTCCATTAGGAACCTGAAGAATCAGTTAGGGCAGCTCGCTAACTCATTTAAAAGTAGAACTCAAGGTGTTTTTTTCTTAGTAACATTGAAAATAATCTAAAGGATAAGGGAAAAGAGTAGGGTACTAATCCATTGAGTATTAATAATGTAAATTATTCTAAATGAGAAACTTGGCAAAGTCCAGCTGAAGACTATAAACTTAGTCCTGCTTAGTACGTAACCCAATTTTGTTTGTCATTGGATGAGTGGTTTAATGATTTATGCATCTGGACATTTTGTTTATGTATGGTTATTATGAGCTTAAATATTATGATTTTTAACATTTGTTTTTTTTAGAATTAAAATATTGTGCTTAACTTGAACTAGCACCTCAGTGCTAGATCTATGAAGATTGTAGCAATACATGCTAAAGCATTGTAGTTCCTAGATTTGGCGATGCATCACCTATAATCTTTGGAAAAATGGACTTAAATTAATGTTATAGTGTAGGGCTTTGCATGTTTCCATATTATCTATATTCCATGGGTGCCCCAACGACTTCACTTATAGTGTTCTGACACGAAATTAACTTCTTCTTTGTCAACACGATGACTACTCACATTACAATTTTGAAAATTTATTGAGTGTTGTAGCATCTAGTTAAAGGCACAATTATTTCAGGTATAGTGCCCGAATGATGGTATTTTCACATCCGCACTGTTCTTATATGTGCCAACTATCATGACAGTTGGCTAGTTAAAATCTTGGCATTCTAAGTTTTAACATCTTCACCATGGTGCCATGTGACATGTAACACCATGATGCCCGTACCCATCTTAACCATATGTTTCATTTTTTTGTACCTAATATAGCAATGCCGGCCTTCTCAATGTTGCATTGCTTCATTTTTTATAACTAGTATTTTGTGCACAAATGAAATTTTCCTTTTATTTTTATTTTTATTGTATTTCTTCCTCTTTGATTGTATTTTTCCATGATAAAATGCCTTTTTCACACCAATGGCTTCTAAACTATACTTTTGGAAGAAGCATGCCTCAACTTTCTATGATAAAATTTATTTCATTTTGGTAGAGGCCATGGAAAGGTAAGCCAAATCTATTATGCAAAAATAATTAATCCTTAAGAGATGAGTCCTACGTCCTACAGGGCTATTGCCTACACTATCATGTAGCGAGGGTGGAAAACTTTATGTGAGGAGCCTTATGATTATAAAATAGAATTTATTAGGGAATTTTTTGTAAATGCAAAGAAGGCCCAAAATAATAGTTAATTTGTTAGGGGAAATTGGGTTCCATTTTATTCAGTGACTATAAACAATGTTTATAAAGTGAAACTTGAGATTTTGAATTTGATGAGTACACTTGTTTATTTCACTCTCTTTTGATTTTCAAAAAATCTTTAGAATGCTAACTAGATCAAATAATAGGGCAATTTGGAAGCGGAGAGAGAGAGGGTAAAGTAACCAACATTCCTGCATTTAATTTAACCTAAGTGTTTAAAGCTTAGCACTACTTTATCTCTTCATTCCTATTGCCTAGCACCAACATAAGTGAGGTGACCTACGACTATGATCTTTTGAGTTATGGCATTCAGGTGGGTCATATAATTGATGTAGGAAAGCTCATTCATTCCTCTCTGATATACATGATTAGGGGTTTTGACTTCTGTTGGCCGAGGTCACCCTTCCTTGGTTTAATCATTATGTGTGTTAATGGGTGTGTTAGGATCTCAAGGAGGAGCAGCTTTTCCCAATTTCTATTCTTAACCAAGAAAATTTTGAAAATTTAAAGGGACCACACAAGAGGAGTGAGTTGGAGCTTGTCAACCTAGTCAGCCAAGTTCCAACCAACTTAATACTCATGTTAGTTTGGGAGATCAGGTACTTAATCTTAAGGACCCAATGGCTTGTTTGCATACTTATTTTGAGGAAAATTGGTAGTGGTAACAGGGAGTGACATACTAGATGGTTTATATGTTTGACATGTAGTAGCATTAGTGCACCTATGCTTCACTGAAGGATTGGTTGGGTTATTAAGGAGTGAAGCTTTATTTGAGAAACCTAATCAGCACTTCTTTCCTAGTAGCCCCCATCTTTAATTACTATTTATGGTAGGATCCCCCACCACCATTTCCACCACTGGTAGTAGTAGCAGTGACAGTGGAAGATGATGATGAGGAGGAGGAGAAGAGAATGATGATTTGTGATTTTATTTCTTCTTTATTACATTTATGTTTTCTTTATTTTTTTATTATTTCTCTAAGGCTGGATGATGTAAGTTTGAAGTTGTATTGTGATAATATAGATATGGATAACAATGAGCTTAGCTCATTATTAGTGTGATATATTAATGAAAATGATTAATTACATTTTTGTCATTGATTGTTCTAATTAAAATTTCTAACCTTTGACATATTATAATTAACATTATTTTAATGAATTAAACTCCTACATTTAATTATTTTTAACATGTAGTTTCATTAGAAAGGATGAATTAATCAAAAGTGCAATCATATTGCTAGAGGACAAGCAAAAGCTTAAGCTAGGGAGAGTTTGTTAAGTGAAAATTATATTCATATTTTTTTGCTTAAAAATCTTATGAAAATATATTTTTTAGTTGATGTGGCATAGAAAATGCAGGAAAAAAGCCATAAGATAGAATGTTGTCTTTAGTGTCATGTTCCCAATCATATAATATGGCTACACTACCAGTGACATAGTGCTAGCATGAGAGCACCAGTTCCACTTGATTCTATCATTTGTGTAATTTATTTAGCAACTTTAAACTAACAAGTAAAGAGATGCAACATCACCAACACTTCTATTCCAACATTAAAGTACCATTGTGATGTACAATTCTATCATTTTATAAATAATTTCACACTGCAATGCTATTATCTAAACTGCCCCAGTGCCATTAAGTAAACCATAGCATAGGAAACCCCTTTCTTATCGTTGGCTTATCTATTGGGTTTGTGCATGTTGTAGGAAAATAAATATGCATGCATGTATGCATGCATAGATAAACATATTCAGGTCTATGGTATAAATATTGTGATGTCTTAAATCTATCCTATGTGTCCCTACAAGGGCACACACATCACAAAGAAACCTAAGAAAATTTACATTTCTAATTATCCATCTATAAATAATGCATGAATGAATATGTATAAATGAAGCATGTATATATAAAAGAAAGAGGCAAATACCACTATAAACCCAAGTCTATAGGAAAAGAAAGGTGACCATGCTCCATCATAATAAGCTTGGATTTCTATACCTTAGAATAATATAAATCTAAATGTGGTTACCCTTTTAATCTTCTTGTCTCTTTCTTCTTAATCTTATATAGAATTCTAAAAGATAGTGTCCCTTGAATGATGAGAAAACACTTCTTTTGGAATCCTACAAGTGTATGTAATAAGCAAGCATATTTAAGATTATTACAACTCTTTTATATTTACAACTCTAGTTGCATTTATATATACACTTTACATTTATATTGACACTCTACACTTTACAACTTTATATTTACACTTTATAATTTATATTTACACTTTGCAAAATAAAGAAATGTACAATGTAGGTAAATTAAAGTGAAATGAATGTATGACATTCCAGAGTATGGGAAAAGTAAACAAGCACTGTATTAAACACCCTTCAAACAAGGTATCCAATCACACCACAGCCCAAGAAAAGTATAATAACAATCTAACCTTGACTACATTTGGTTATCCTAACAAGCAATCTAAAGTGTGCATTAAGCTATGTGGCTTGGGTATGTCTTAGGTTAATTATTTATAGATGTTTGCTTTATACTTTTTTTTAAATGTCAAAGGGATTTAACTTAAAATTAAGTATTAATGATTTTCAAGTTTATGTTTTATTAATATGTTTTAATATTTAATTTTCTTATTTAGTATTTAAAGAATATTGGTAATCAATAACTCCAAAGTGCTTGAAGTCATTAATCAACAAGTTCTAGGCTTGCGAATGAATGTATTTGTTTCATCTCCAAGGATAAAGCAAAGACATTAAGCCTTTATTTTAATTAAGTGTTTTATTTAACTTAAGTTAGATTCAAATATTTAAATTGATTTAATTTGATTTATTTAATTAGTTTGAATTGAATTTGATTGATTATTTAGGACTATTTAACTTAAATAGACTTAATTTTATATATTACTATTTTATTTTTAAATAATTTATTTAATTT
>JAJBZI010012530.1:0-12882 GCA_021234465.1 Dendrobium hybrid cultivar
CAGCATGCCGTTCCAATATTCATTGAGCTCAAACGGCTTCTTGAAAGCAAGAACAGTCCTCTAATGGGCAGCCTTATGGACTGCCTTCGCGTGCTTCTCAAGGATTACAAGAATGAAATTGATGAGATCCTGGTCGCCGATAAACAGCTCCAGAAGGAGCTCATATATGACATGGAGAAGTATGAGGCTGCCAAGGCCAAATCCACAGTTGCAGAGGCCATTGCCAATGCTCAGCAGTATCAGACTGGTTCGTCACCTGCCGACCGGGTTGTGTCAGGTAGCAGCGTTTTTACAAAGCTGTCTGAGAAGCTGGGGAGTGGCGGTAAGATTGGTTCAGCAGTGGCTGATGCGGCCGCCAGGGTCACAGCTAAGTCTGTGCTCAGGGAAGCTAACCAGAGCACCAGCATGGGGAAGACGCTGCTATCATTAAAGAGCATTCCCAAGGTTAGGACTAGTGGTGATGGTCGAGCCAGCAATGGAGCTGGTGTTCGGCAAGCTCATGTACTTGAGTCTCTTCGGCGGAGAAAGATGTTTGCGTCTGATGATGAGGATTAGTTAATGCTTTACTTGGTCTTCCCACTGCGTAAATGTATGCAGTAATCAGAGAGAGAGAGAGAGAGAGAGAGAGAGATTTATGCATATGCTGTTGAAATTTATGCAGGACCTGCATGTAGAGGATAGTGAGAAAAAAATCTTTATCGACACATTTTTTTTTAGTTTGATCATTTCAGAATTGGTTATATAGATTATCATATAAAAATTTGAAGAAAATATTACAATTTTGTTGCTTGGTTGAGCTGTTTAACTTTGTGAAGTCATCTATTGAGTTCTTAAGAAGCCGTTGGCTTGATGTACTTTGATATTTAAGCATCCAATTAGTTAATCAATAATTTGTCTTAAGAAGTTGTCCTTATTTAAATAGTTGCCACGTAGAACTTGTTAAATAGTAGTTGTTAGAGCCAACTAATAAAACATAATTGTTAATTGGGATGATTTCTTGTATCATAATCACCTGATTTAGATGAGTTCTCTTTTAGAGTGTTGAGGTTCTTTCAAGTATATTATTTAACTTGGCTTGAACCAGTTTGGTTTAACTTGATTCAGGCTGATTTATCTTGATTTGGGTTTTTTGGATTTTTGAATGTACATATTTCAAAGCCATAACTATTGTTAAGATAAATGAAATTAGTATATGATAATTAGCAAAGAGTAACTAGTAATCAATTCCTTATAAATTTGGCATATCTTTGAATTAATATTATAATATCTTAATATGATTGTATGCCCCACGTCGAGGTTGGAGGAAAATATATTGAACTGTACAACTAAAGAGTTAGTCAAAGCGTGCAAGTCACTTTTGATATATTATATGATATTTTCTTATGAACTTCATATATTATGTATACTCATAGTGTCTAACCTCAAGATTTAAATTGAAAAGAATTATATATTTTATTTTTTTTATAATAACAATCAAAATTATATAAATTATTTAAGCTAATCTACTAATTAAAATAACAGTATACATTTTTATTCATTTATCTAAAAATTATAAATAATAGTTAGAAGTCATAAATATATAATATACTGTATGCTCACTTTTGACAATAAAAAATTATCTAATAAAATAAAATAAAAAAGATAAAATAACAGTAAAAATTCAGAAATCTTATAACGAATCAGTCTCATACTCTTGAACCTTTTCTTGACTTGAAATCATTAAACAATATATAATGATCTTAGAAAGCCCAGCAAGTCATCAAAATTCTACTATTGAACTCAAAGCACAAAAAAAGAGGTAATATGTATAACTATTGCAGTCTATATGATTATGAATCTGTACAAATAAAACTCATGTTAAAGTAGTTAACCCGTTATAATAGTATGGTACATATGTTGAAGCAATAAAATAATAAACAATTATTCTTAAATCACATTGTGTATTGGTACTATTACAGAAATCATATAAATTACTAGTAAGGCGGAAGCACTCAAGAAAATGATTAAAATTTATAACAATATAATATATTACTATTCAGTACTCGCATAGGAGTGTACACATGATGCTCATTTATACTAATATCAGTATCTTAATCATGCATTCTATAATAGTAATAGTGAACCAATAACAATACATCAATAATAATGAATCAATAGCAATACATAAGTAATAGTGAATCAATACTATGAACCAATAATAATAAATAAATAAAATTGATATGCATGTCCAAAGAATCATATTTTAAATAATGAATCCTGGCTTGTATCGTATTTTTCTAGTAATCATTAGCATTAATTGTAACCATTGGCTTAATAAATAGTCGTCACTCTTGCCCGTCGACACAGTAATTAACTCCTTATAACTCCCAATTAATAACACGTGAAACAGTGGAGGATAACATTACAATCACAGTATTAAAAGGAAAGTCCATCGGGCCATCATCATGTACAGGCCTTATTTTCTCAAGCTAACATCAATGAATAACTAGCATTTCCTATTTATACACACATAATATTATAAAAATACCAATCAATTATTACTCATTCACAAGTCTGTATTCATTCATAATGCTTGCATTGACAATATAATTTAATCAAAATGCACAAATCACTATTTCTATAAAATTCATATAAAATGTAATAATTTTTATTTTAATCGATGAATATGAAACCAACCAATCAAAATAACTAAAATGAATATTATTATAACATACAAAATTAAAGTTTCATAGTAAAAACTTTCCAAAATTCGAGATATGTAATAAATTTCAATTTGGGAGAAATCATACGGTAGAAATTGAAATATTTGAAAACATAAAATATGATAGAAGTCACCTATAATGATCTGAGGAATTTTTGTAAAAAATGACAAAATGAACTGGGTCAAAACCCCATTTTTTTCTTGCCTCTCTCCTCCTCTTGTCCTTTTCTTTCTTTCCTTTCACAGTAAGCCAAGTGAGTGAGGTAAGGGAGGCTTGAGTGGAGAAAAAATTATATATAAAAACTCATTTCAGTAAGCAATATCACTACATTTAGGTCACCCAATGCCACTGGGCGGTATGCGATTTCAGAATTATTGTAGAACATAATGGAATGGCGTCAACATGTCATTTTTTGACGCTTATCAGTGCCACAACGATCTCGGCCTCTAAAAAAAAAAACTAAAATGTCGCATTATTCAAATTTATAGCCATTATACATAATGATACATTTTTGGGATGGGTGATCTCTTCTAAAATTAAATTAAAAAGGATAATATTGTGAGGTTTAATATTGTATAGGATGTAAGGACTATACTTTGCATAATATGGCATGGTTTAGATGTGCAAAAATTTCTCGACAAATTGCATGCATAGTGAAGCATGACATCATGATATGTTTGCCAAATATGTCTGCTTGCAATGATAGCTCTTTGAAGATAGTTTAAATCAATATTGAATGATAACAATGGCACAATGATATGGGGACAGGAAGAGGGAGAAAGTGTTGAGTGAAGGACCTAAGCGAAATTATTTTACTTTTTGCTTTGGTTATTTTTTGTTCAGTAGAATTCAAAATTTTGTGATTTTGATCTTTTTAATTTATCTCAGTAAGATGCTAGTTTTTACTATAGTATGATAACATTAGACTTTGTTATTTCTTTCAAATACGTATATTTTTGTTTTTAATTATACTTTAGAGCTTATTTTTGGATTCAACTAGGTTGATTTTGATATTATCACAATCACATCGCTAGTCAAATATTTTAACTATAAATTTATTGAAATTAGACTTTTTGTAATCCCCATATTATTTTTATAATTAGATTATATTTAAGCTTTAAATTTTGAATAATAATTTGTAGTTATTTAGAGGTAAAGTGATTGATGAATGGTCGTTATTTATCAATTGAACTGTGTATGCATGAAAAATAAGCAAAAATAAGATCATGCAAAAAAATTTTATTTATGAAAAAATAATCTCTCTTTTTATATAAAAATTACTTGATCAAGCATGAATCTCAATGTCATATTTGAATTAGTCACTGCATGCCCACAAAAGCACATGCTCGTCAACTTCAATGCGTACTATTATTAACAACATTGATGCATACTTATGTATATAAGGCTAATGCATGTTGTTAACACAAATACTGATGCCTACCAACTTCACGGTTTGTAATTGTCACAAATATCAGCTCAAACCATAACTATAAGATTGGTGCACATCAATGACACAAAATATGGATGTCCATGATCACCTATAAGGGTGTTGTATGGCATCACACTAATGCTAAAGACTACCAACTTTGTGGCTTACCACTATTATCAATGTTGATATATGCAATTGCTAATAAAATCGATACACACCACTTGCCATTATATCAAATATGATTTCTGAGGTTATTGTCAATATTTATATAATACTTCTTAATATTTAGTCCGCTCTCCTTTTAATAGTGCAAACGATAACAAACTAATATCTCAAGGCTTTTACAATTTTCATCATGAAGTCCATCATCTACATTTTATGCCTACTTATTTAACTGATTTTTGTAATATATGACTTACACTAATTGAATCATTCTAATTGGGCTAAATAGTGTAATTTTTTTTTAAAATTTTCATGTAAGAATATTAATGACTATTATAATTTTCTTTTATTCATATGTGTATTTGATTTTCTCAAAAATCAAAATATTAAACTCTCATAAATACCACAAATTTTGTAGTATTAACCATAATAATCAACTTTTTCGAATGGGCCCTACAAAGATATTCCATCCACCATAAATCATGTAATTGAAAATTAATTTCAAAAAGTAAAATTGACCCTTTTTTGCTTCTAAAAAATTGCACATCGAATTTATAAATTTATAACTTTCTCTTTGTCCAGGGGTATTTTGGAACTTTCACTTGCTATTATTTTTCTGTGCCACTTTTTCTTAATGACTCAGAACAACCCCTACTCTGCTGCCAAAAAATATTTATAAAATAGATGGGCTATTTTCCTTCTTTTAAAAAAAGTTTTTTTAATAAGAGAAATAATTTTTCCGATTTATATAATCATAATTTATTTATTTATCTATCTATCCACTGCAATTAATTCAACTGCGGAGAGGAAGAGACGGCGACGGAGAGAGATCTGCTTTGAAGCCTGTCTCTTCACTGGCTCCAGCTGCCCATTTCGTTGATTTCGTTTATTTTTGCTTTCACCGAGTCCGGAATTCGCTCCTCGAACTGTGCCTCTGATCTTCGCAGGGTTCATTATTCTTCTTTGAAGATGCAGGCAGATCAGCGAAGAAAGGTGGGCTCTTTTTCTAGGTTTCTTTTGCTTTTTTTAAAAGAACATAGACACGGCCTGTATTAATTACTGATATTCAATCTGTCCAAGTTACATTGGAACTCTTGTTGGTTTCCGCTAGTCATTTTGTCTGTGGGTGGCTGTTTCACCCCCATTCGATGAGTTATTTAGCATGGGGGTTGTACTTACTGTTAGTTTTTATCCAAATTCATCGATTTTTGGTGTATGGCTTCTAGGTATTTCTTTTAAGTGGTAGGACTGATTCATTTTACAAAGTACTGTTTCTCATCGATGATTTCAGATTTCTAATTAGTTATATTATTGCTTTTGTTTAGGTTTGAATTGCTTCCTTTTTCTCCTACAAATAGATTATGATATTTTAACCTATTCTCTTAGCATCTGTTCTGCATACTGATACGGCATGGACCGAGGAGCAATCTTTACTAGGGGGGTAGTAATTTTATCTTCAATTTTAGTTTGGTCAAAACTATGGATTGGTTTATGGATTAGTGAAATTTTCAAAATTTTAGAATTAGGTCATCATGGTGTGCCTCCCTGCTTGTATATGAAGTAATTATTCTTACATGAAATAAATATGCTTCCCTTTTTGTTATTCATTGAGGTGATGTTGATGCCCTAGGATTAATTTTAAACTCATGGTAAATTTACCACCATCAGATAACACCCTTATTTTCTTTTCCATTTTTGATTGGTTGGTAGATCGGAGAAAGTATGGATCAAGATCCCAGCCCAAATTTGGTTGGGTGGTTCTATCAATTGGATTTATTTTGAGATGAGTGTAATGCAAGAGTTGATTGATTAGCCATATACTGTACACTTGTCAAAGCAAATCTAATATGTAGAACCATTATGACCAAATTGCAGTTAGGATATCATAACTCAAATTATTTTCCTTTGGATCTATGTATTAGGTTGTTCTTTTACAATTCAATTATGTAATCTTTGGGACAAGGAGTCCACGAATCAACAGTTGCAAGAATTCTACAGGTGTCAATGACTCTATCTAGTCTGTTTGCAGACATTAAGCTGTGGCCTTATTACATCACACCTTTAATGTATTGTGTTGGTGTTTCTTATATCTGGTTACTTGTTTTGATGCTTAATTTTTTGTATAATACTTAGGTTAACGACAATTGCAAAATGTGTATAACTGTTACCAAATATCTGTTAGCAATTACATTTATGAATGTAGAATACCTCTAGTTTGATTATAAATTGTACAAGATGTTTTAGTATTTTTTTTTTCTTGTGTAGTGTGTGTTAGTTAGTGCATTGCAATCTATTTATTCTTGGAACCAACCTTTTCTTTACTGGGTGAAGTTTTATGCTGCTATCTATTGATGCAGGCTTTGACTGAAGTTGATTTCTTCACTGAATATGGTGAGGGTAGTAGATATCAAATAGAGGAAGTGATAGGAAAAGGAAGCTATGGTGTAGTTTGCTCTGCTCTTGACACTCATACAGGAGAGAAGGTTGCAATTAAGAAGATAAATGATATCTTTGAACATGTTTCAGATTCCACACGAATTCTTCGTGAGATTAAGCTTCTAAGGCTCTTGCGTCATCCTGATATTGTGGAAATCAAGCATATATTATTACCTCCATCTAGAAGGGAGTTCAAGGACATATATGTTGTTTTCGAACTCATGGAATCAGATTTGCACCAAGTCATTAAGGCTAATGATGACTTGACACCAGAACACTACCAATTTTTCCTTTATCAACTTCTTCGTGGCCTGAAATATATACACACAGGTTGTAAGCCCTTATCTTTAAATTATACCTATTTATTTGCATTTTATTAGTAATACACATTGTAAGTGCTTATCTTTTCATCGTACTTTATTTTATCAATTCACATGTTTACAGACACTTAGAAGAGTTTTCGTTGTCTTTGTTCATTCATTGTAACCCCACCCAGACCTTGCTATTTTTTTTTTTTTTCAACCATGATTAATGACCTTTTCAGTTCATTTTATAACCTAATCACCTTTTGTGAATATGATATCTGCACTCTAATTTATTATTTTCATGCCATGCATTATCTACTTTATCACTAGGTCCATTTTATTGTTACAATATATGCATTGTCAAATTGCTTATTTGTGTCATTTTTGTCCCCAAATGCACACCTGAAACAAGCTGTTCATTTTGGTTTTTTATGAACTCTTCCCTTGATGCGCCCTTGAAAAATTTCTGGTAATCAGAACATGTCATTGGCGTCATCCACCTTGTTATTTAATACTAGACATGGCTTAAACTGTTGGTCTGTCCACATGGTTGGGCTCAAAGTTAAATTCCTCTTTGAGTGAGGACTATTTATTCTCACTTTGCAAAGACGGACTTCTTTCTTTGCATTAAAACATTAATAGGTTGAAAAATTATATTGTTGATTACATAATCAAGTAAACTTTGGTTTACTTGATTAAGCCCTTTATTTCCTAATTTTAAACCAATTAATTAATATTTTAATGCAAACTTATTTACTGGTCCTTATTATCTGAATTACTTTTGTAGGTAAGAGTAGTTAATACCTTCCCCACGTAGTAGGATAAAAGTTTGTTGTTATTGCTGTAGTAATAGTAGCTACCTTGAAGTGAAATATCACTATATCATGCTTTACTTTTACATATAAGATTAATCACATTGACTGTTATAATCTACATCTCCAACTTATTTTATGTGTCCAAATACTTCCATTCATAGCTTCTGATCTTATCTTCTCGTGGAGTTCCAGCAAATGTCTTTCATAGGGATCTCAAACCTAAAAATATTCTAGCAAATGCTGACTGCAAGCTTAAGATATGTGACTTTGGTCTTGCAAGGGTGGCCTTCAATGATACCCCCACAGCAATATTTTGGACGGTATGGTTTTGTAATGCTAGCTGTTTACAAAATTTCATTAACAAAATCCAATTGACAGTTCATTAGTTCTTTTAAATATTTGCTTGTGGTTTTTCATGAAGGATTATGTTGCAACGAGATGGTACAGAGCACCAGAACTATGTGGATCCTTTTTCTCCAAGGTTTCTTGCTAATTAAGTCTGTATTTGAAATATAAAAACTGAGCCTATCTGTTTTTATACTGATTTTAGATAAGTAAATATCTACCACTAATAAGTTTATCTAAATATTGGTTATTTTGCTTTATTTCTAGTTTTTTTTTTTTTTTTTCATTCCAATATCTGCTATTATATAGTTCTTATTTGAGGCTGGCGGTGGCCATGGCTTCATTTAAGCGTTGTTTTTTTTTTTGTTCAATGTAATGTTTAATTATTTTTTCGATTTATACTATTTCTCCATTGAATTTTCATATTAGGGTTCATTTTGTACAATTTCTACTGAGAAGCTGCTTCCAATTGATGATCTTACGTTTAGTTATGCTAGGTAAAATATGTTTGCTTAACCATTTAGTTATGACTATTCAATTGCAATCTGTTCAAAGTCTTAAGGAAAACATCAAAAGAAATAGTTCTGAGTTGAATCTTAAGTTATGCTTCTTGCTATTCATCATTATTGGTTATCATTTCTTGTCTCCTTAAATTTCATACCTGAATTATGTTTTTATTTTATTAAATTTTAGCTCCTTTTTTAAGCGTTTCCTTATTTGCTATAACTTTACATTTAATAATTGAAGTCATACATGTAGCCTTTTGAATCAAGGGCCCTGCTCAAACTTGTTAGCATAATTCATGAGACCTACTTCAGAACTTTCCTTCATTATATGTTTTTAGATATGTTTTTTTCATGTGGCGTGTATGCTCTTACATAGGGGTAACGACTAGGTGAGTTCAGATAAGCTTATGCTAGCTCAACTTGACTAGTAATCAATATATTTTGAATAGAGCCTATTCGAAATCCAAATTGATATGATTTTGACTAGTCTTGAAATGATTTTAGGTTGACAAAAACTCTATACGAGTGAAGGAGGCTTGAGCATGACATCTTGTGCATATGCATGAGGCAGAACTTAATCAGCGGACCAACTGGCTGTGTCTAAAAAATTTAACCAACTAAATGTCTGCATCTAGTATTTGAGCTATCTTGAATCAAAGTTTCAGTGATCCATCCTAAATTTAAAAGCAGTATGGATTATATTTACATAATCAATTATTAAGGAATTGTGGTTGAAGAGATTCCCTTTCTTCTCTCCCATTCCAATCTCTTTCCTCCCTATGGTATGATATGATATTCCTTCTCTCTCACATGGCAGTCCCTTTTCGCTCTCTCTAGCTCTCCCTCCCTTCTTGATTTCACTATGCCTATCAACAACTTAGCATTAAGATTAATGCTTTCTACTTCACATTCTATGAATGATAAAAGTGATCTTAAATTGCTTAAATTGAATAACCAACAATTGGAGAGGATAAATGGTTTTGATGCCGTTAGAAGTTTGAATTAGAGAAGTATGATCCCTATATATATATATGCACATTATCAATACCTTTTTATTCGATTCTTCATTGGTCTAGCTTTCTTTAGATTATGTTTATGGATGTTTTGATTAAAAAGCTTCTTTTTTTATAATTCTAGAACTATCTTACATTGCTCTCAGGACTTCTGAACTTCCTTGGCTCATAACTAATTTATTTCTATATTTGGATCACTGCAGTATACACCAGCTATAGACATATGGAGTATTGGTTGTATATTTGCTGAATTACTAACAGGAAAGCCTCTTTTCCCTGGGAAAAATGTTGTCCATCAATTGGATCTGATGACTGATCTTCTGGGATCTCCACTTCCTGAAGCTATTGCCAGGGTTTGTTTCTTCATATGATCACAGTAAAAATCAAGATTGTGCGCTTTTCGTGATACTCATGACTATTATACATGATATCTCTTTTCATTTGCAGGTACGCAATGAGAAAGCCAGGCGGTATTTGAGCAGCATGCGCAAGAAAAAGCAGTTACCATTCTCTCAAAAGTTTCCAAACGCTGATCCTCTTGCTCTTCGTTTGTTAGAGAAGATGCTAGCTTTTGAGCCAAAGGATCGTCCTACAGCAGAAGAGGTACTGTTTGAAAGCTGCTACTCAAGCGTTTCGGTGACATGGATTTGGATTTTTTTTATTATTCATATACCTGCCTGATCTAAAGAAGCTAAATGTTGCCGTAAGGTGTCAGGCTTTGGCCGATCCTTATTTCAGAAATATAGCAAAAGTTGAGAGGGAACCTTGTGCCCAGCCGGTTACCAAAATGGAGTTTGAATTTGAGAGAAGAAGAGTGACCAAAGAGGATATAAGGGAGCTCATCTACAGAGAAATTCTAGAGTATCATCCAAAACTATTGAAGGAGTTTTTGGAGGGGGAGGAGTCAACTAATTTTATGTATCCAAGGTACTACCATTGCAAAATGTATGAAACCTCTTCAAAAGCTTGCGATATCCTTGTCAAACTCATCAAGGCGTGCAAGTTCATATGAACTTTCAGGTTTCACAAAAAACGGTTTTTAATTGCATTGATCTAATGATAATTTTATTGTTTGTTTACGCTTATGGTAATCAATTTTCTCCCTGATACCCAAAAAGGTCTACCTTGTTAACTGCTGCACATAGTTATACTTCTATAATTTGATTCTGAGGTTGTCTTTATGTAGAATGTTTCAGCATAACATTGTCGGCATTCCATTACCAATCTCCTTGTTCTCTGTTATGCTTGGTACTCATTTGAACTGAAACCTTAGGAGAAATAATGACTAAAATTCATAATCACTTTTGCTTACAGCGCAGTGGACCAATTCAAGAAGCAATTTGCATATCTTGAAGAGCATTATGGCAACGGTGCAACAGTGGCTCCTCCGGAGAGGCAACACGCATCATTACCTAGGTGAGCTGTTTAATTCTCCATCAAGGGTTAGTTTTTTTTTATGCAAGTATTTGGAAGTAATTAGAACTAAATTCGAATATTTCTTTGCTAGAAATGAATTAAGCTTATTTCCACTTTTTGGAACTTACCTTCAAAAAGGTGAGATGTGAGTTTCATTGATGAGATCATGAAAGTCGCATCTTTTTTTTAAGAGTCAATAATAAACTAACATAAAAGTTAGAGAATGATGGATTTGAATATTACTTTTATTCATAATAATAAAAGTATAATAAAATATTATTTGGATGATAATTAAGAATCAAATTAATTGCAGGCCAAACAAACATTAAAATTGAATCATAAGAAATGAGTTCATGCAAATAAATAAATAATATTGAAACTCATTTCATGGGTTTCGCTTATGAAATTAAGCCACAATTACTTCCAAATACTTCAATGCAAGCAAACTAGCCCAATACTGTATATATAGCAAGTGAGACTGAGGCTGATTTTGTTTTCACATGAAAAGGCCCTGTGTATTTCGTTCAGAAAACACAGCACATAATTCAAGTGATGCCGTTATAGAATTTTCCAAATGTTCAATTAATGAAGATGACAAATCAAAACCACAATACGAGAATGGTGTAGCCCCGGTAACAAAGTTTCCTCTACAGATTTCTCAGAGGGCCCAAGGTAAGTGAAATTTTGTTTTTAAAATTCCACAATTTTGTAAAAATTACATAAGAATATTTTTAATTGATTATATACTGAAGTTTTCATCTCTGTCATCATCATTTTCTCATTTGAGATTCAGCTTTATGAGCTGAATTTAATTCAGCACCTTTGAACAAACTAAACAAGAAAATGCGTATATATA
This sequence comes from Dendrobium hybrid cultivar, assembly GCA_021234465.1. Lineage (NCBI taxonomy): Eukaryota > Viridiplantae > Streptophyta > Magnoliopsida > Asparagales > Orchidaceae > Dendrobium > Dendrobium hybrid cultivar. Next base: position 11,986 of record JAJBZI010012530.1, read on the forward strand.
ATGCACATGTGGGCTATAGTAAATTCGTGCCCCAATAAGTCTTAAATATTTTGGGTCTAATTTTTATAAGGCGGATAAATTTGAAGATAAGACATTGCCCATAAATTTCTCTCATTTTAAAAGGACATTATGATATGATTTTAGAGATCTCATAGGTGCAAACCCTTACGATTAATTACTCATCTCGATAATAAGAAAGAATTTTCGATTAAAGTTGGTTGTTGTAAGTCAAATGCTTAACATATAGTAGTAGCAAATTTGGTATAAGCTGATGATGATGGAAATAATGACGAACCCGATCAATATCACATGATTTCATCTTCCTTGTTTGTTTAGTCTACAAAGGTAGTTGGCTCAACTTAATTGAATTATTATTGTCGTAAGTTATTGCTTGCTTCGTATAAGCAAATTTTATAGACTGAAGGTGGATTCTTGTCCAAGAAGATAAATTAAAGTTGATCTTGACTAACAAAATATTTTGTGTCTTATCAAGTGCCACCATATTCATTACTTAAGAGTTTTTAGCCATTGAAAAACTTATAGGTTCTAGTCATGATCGTAATTTAATAGTGTTATTTCATTATAAAATCATAATCGATTACATGTGGTGGCATTTGGCTGCAAAATAGCATGCAAACATTTAAAATTGATTGTGTAATTTCAACATGGTTGTGCGCTTCTCAAAGTGAGAAATTCAAAATTCTTTCTTTTTTCAATCCACGTAGCATTCTTATATTATATTTGTACATTTGTCGAAGTACATGTGGATATTTCAATTTCATAAGATTTGATTTTCTTTCACAATCTTCAATTTATCTATGTCGTTCAATGACATGATTTTCAATTTATTTGTACGTGTAGTTGCACACTTTTCAGGATACTTGATGCATTTACACT
>JAJBZI010012531.1:0-11624 GCA_021234465.1 Dendrobium hybrid cultivar
GCAAATAAAATTTGTTTTCTTAAATATGTCAAAAGAAGAGATCTATTGACAATATTTATTTAGACATTTTCTTAAAAATCATGTATTGAAAATTATTAAATGTTTCTTAACAACAATTAACATGATTCATAAATTCTTGGGCTAATAAACACCATTATTTCAACTCATTAATATGTAACAACTAAGCCAAATTAATTATGACACATGTCCAAATAATATAAAATATCTTAAAATAACCAATTGTCATTGACAAAATTAGATTTATTTTTCATATTTAAAATCCAACCAAATACAAATGATCAAAAATGATAATTAATACAAATCAAACTCCACCAAATACATAATGATGTCTATAGTTCTTTCTACACATTATTGCTTTTGCAATCATTTTTGGTGGCATTGTTAGTGAAATATCAAAATTTTCAAGCCGCATCAACATCATGAACAACATTCTATGAGGGTGTAGAAAAACTGCATTTGTTGTATCAATAAGAGATGAAGTGCCTTATAAGGATGAGAACGAATATGATGATAGCATGATGATATTGAACCGCTATGGGTACAAGTAATGAAATTTACTGAGGAAGCGTAGTCCTTGTTGGGATAAGGAAGATTCTTGTTTTTTGAAGAGATGGAGCTCCTAAACAAGTGAAAAAAAATTTGTGTGATGCATGAGTATAGGCTTTAAGGCAAGACGCAATTTTTAATCTCCCGAGGTCAAAAAAGATATTAATTTATTGCTTGCACTCAAATCTATTTTTATAGTGGTAAACTAATAAAAAATTCAATAATAATTTTGAATAGAGATAGACTTCTCTTAAAGCATAAACTCATGCATCACCCAATTTGTCTTCACTCCTTTAGGAGTATCCCTCTTCAAAAAATAAGAGTCTTCTTCATCCCAACGAGGACTACTCTACCGCTTTAAATCTCCTTATCTTTTCTCATATCCTTCCAATAACATCACTATATTTTCATCATTGCTATCCTCCTTATACTACACTTCCTCTCTCTTTGTTAGAACAAATATCATTCTTCCTTCGCTAAACCATCTTTATCTTTCTTGTGTAGGAGGACTAAAGGAACATGTAGATCAACATTGGAGACATCTTGAAGATAATCTCTTAGCCGTAGGAGTCATGGATACTTTAGTCCATCACCAACAAACTATGATGGCATCGCATTATTGATGATGATGACGAAAGAGATATCATTGGCTAAATAAAAAAATAGGATCCCTTTTTTATGTGTTTGAAGTGGTTGGTAGAGAGAGAGAGAGAGAGAGAGAGAGGGAGGGAGGGAGAGAGAGAGAGAGATAGAGAGAAAGAGAGAGGGAGGGAGGGAGGAAGAGATCATAATGGTTAAAAGAAAAATGGTTTGGTGGTCTGTTAGCGAACACATGTAGATAAAAGGTGTATAAGATCAAAGAGGAGAAGGGAAAAACGCTATGATAGCATGTTAGAACATAAAAAAGGATTCCATATTTATTGGTTTGAATTTTGCTAGTACATGCTTGTTTATAAATAGGCATGAGTAGATAAAATAAGTAGAAATATAATAATAAAGAATATTCTCAATAATGATGATATATTACTATAATAATTATTATACACTCATATCATAAATATTTACCATATTTAATGTCTTAAATATAATAACACATAATACATTCTTTTTAGCAAATAACATTATATATTTCCATAAAAGATGTCAAAAGAAGAGATCTATTCGTAACATTTATTCAACATTTTTGCAAAATCTTGATTGAAAATTATCAAATGTTTCTTTACAATAATTAACATGATACACAAATTCTTAAGCAAATTAGCACCATTCTTTCAACTTATTAATAAATGACAACTAAGCCAAATTAAATAAGCCACATGTCCAAAAAATATTACCTATTTAAAATTAATTGATTGTCATTATAAAAATTACATTTTTTTTCATATTTAAAATACCAACCAAATACAAAAGATCATAGATGATAATTAATACATATAAAACTCCACTTAATACATAATCAATCCTACAATTCTTTCAACACATTATTGTCTTCGCTATCATTATTGGTGGTGGATCATCAAAATCATGAACACCCTTCTAGTCATTACTCACCAAGCTTTTAGATATTAATTCTTGCCATTGATAAATCAAAGGTTTCATTGAATTGACTATAATTTAATCATTTTCAAAGGGCTATGAATCATCTAATTTGTGAGCGCAATTAATATGAAATTAAATGATATTAACGAAGTTGCTTTTAAAGGTATTTAACATTTGAAGCGTGTAATAATATCCATATACTCCATTGTGTATGGGCATTATTTATTTATTTTTTTCGTTTTATTTCTTGTATTAATCAAATTTGTTTGGCCCACACCTACAAGAAAAAATTAAATAAAATCAATAATTGTACAAATAAAGGTTTAAGATTGTAAGAGAATGGCTATTTAATTGTCATTATTTTGCTAACAGTCCATTTCATTGCCAATTAAGCCCACAGTTGTGGAAACTCTAGCAAAAATATCTTTAATGATCACTTAAAAAGGTTATTCATCTCAGTTCTCAAAATTAGAGGTTTTTTTATTTCTCCATTTTATGACTAAGTTAGAAAAGATCAAAGATCTAATATACACTAGTATAAAAATGATTTTAGCGATGGTATGGAGTGCATTAGTAGCACATCTAACCTTTGAAAATAGCCCATAAATAGTTTTAAAATAGTTACATAACACTTGAAACTGCTATTCATTACATCATCATCTCCAAGAAGTAACACATGTCATCTCTAGCTCAGTATTTTTTACATATGTGCTACAATATAAAATCACATGTTGTATCATCATCTCAAAAAAATAATTTTAAGATAAAAATAATTGTATGCATGCTATTTCTATTATTATTTTGGACAAATCTCTCATGGGTACTTATAAAATATAGATTGCAAGAATTTGAAACACATATCACAACACTTTTGCACTACATTTATTAATGGACCCAAAATGATCTTGGTTTCTAAATATTAAAAAAAAAATCTATTTATGCAATCTATCTTCAAAAAAGATAGAGGCATGTGATACTCAAACAATGAGTGGTTGAGGTATATAACTGACAATGAAATCAATTTTGCAACACTGGCACCTAGAAATGGTGGCGAAGTCACTATTAGTGATAATATTTCGAATAAAAGTAATATGTTTTGGTAATATTGATAAGGGTAATCATTTATTCTTTAAAAGTCTTCTTAGGAAATGAATTAAAATATAATTCACTTAGTATTAGTTGGTTGGTTAACATTAAATCTTTATCTGCATCTTCTCTATTGAAACTAAATTAAAAGATTATTATAGATGGACTACATATTAATAATGTTCAAACGATTGACAATAATAACATTAATAAAATTAGCCAAATATCATACTTGAAAACTACATTAGATGAGTCCTAGCTATGGCATAGAGATTTTTTTCATGCCAATATATAGTCACTCAAGAAAAAATCAATCATCAAGATTTAGTTGTAGATATAATAAGGGGTGTAAATGAGCAGACTTGGCTTGAACTCGACTTAGTAACATGCTCGCAAGCTAAGCATATCGAGCCTTGAGCTTAAACTTGAGTTCATCCTTTAAACAAGCTCGAGTTTGAGCTTGAAGAGGCTCGACTCATGTGCTGACAAGCTGGCCTGCATTAGTTGTTAGGAATTTTATAAAAAAAAAATTAAACTTTCACTGTTTACCCAAAAAAAAATACTATAGTAACTAAAGTTGCCTCCTTCAAGGAAGGGGTAAATAATGTTATAAATGCTACAACTTCTTTATATATATATATATATATAGAGGAATTTGGGACGTATATAAACTTAAGATGATTATAGCATTAAAAGAACTAAAAAAAGAGAGATTACAAAGAGCCAAAAGAAAGCAAGATATTGTCTAAGCCAAAAACTAACTAAAACATTACAAATGTGAAAATATCATGGTTGAGCTAAGAGATAAAAACTAAACATATGACATATACATTATTTCATCTGCAAAGCACGGACACCAACAAACTAATTAGAAAAGAAGAAATCATAGCTAAGATTACAAATTCTTGGCAAGATAGGAATTGGTGCAAGGAATACCACATTTGAGAACAAAGCCCAACAACAACCATGATCCTATACAAATCCCAAATACAATAAGATACTAACCAAGAAACCTGCAATAGATACCAACTAGGAATCCTGCAACATATTGAAAGTAAAGACAGGTATCCTAGAGATAGAGAACCAAGCCACTGCATAGGCTACTGTTGGACTCAGGCAAAGAAGATCTCATCCAAGAAAAAGTTAAGGAGTTAAAGATAACCATAGAAAACTTCTCCTGGTTGCCTAATGAACCATCTAAAGGGAAAAACTCGGAATATTATAACCTCCAATTGTCCACCCATCCATCCAAACATTAGATATCCAGTCGATAAGATAGCACCCAACATATGTAATTTATAGCCAGAAAGGAAGGATATGCCAATAAGATCAAGCCAGATCAATCATGGAAAAACAACCAATTATCAAAACAATAAGAAAAAAAACTAGTAGGGGCAACTGCAGCCAATATAAATGACTGATATCATGAATAACATTAATAGCAGCAATACCAGGGGGACAGTCTAGACAGGTGCCGCATAAATACAACCCAAAAGGTAAGAGCTAACCAAAAGGTGAGCGCTAATTTAAATGAAGGCAAAAACTAGCACATTAAGCAGCCACTCAAAATAAGATTCCAAACAACATAATATTAAAACCCAATTGGAGATTTGAGCCCCTCAAAAACCAAGAATGACCATCACAACCCCCAGCAATTTTAAGTAAAAGATGAATAGCCAACCAATAAGATAAAATACCCTATCATATTAAAAGCTAACCCAAAAGATCATGTACTGCCAATATCATCCTTGACAGATCAAACTCAAACCATTAGAGAGGAAACAGAAAGCTTGGCAAAAAATAATTACCCTAGAAAGTAGAAAGATATTGAAAAAATAATAGCAGTTAAACAAATTTCAAAATCTTAGCCAAAAATGTTTTTGAAGATCTCCTTGCTATTGTTCCATGTAGAACCTTTTAAATAGATTGCATGTTTTATTTTTGTGGTAAGTATATAATATGCTACCTGATTGAGAACCATATCATCTATCATTTCTTTCTCTCCAAATATGATAAATAAAACAACTTAAGCAAAGGAGCCAAAAATTCTTAACATCTTTACAAGAGTAATTCATATCAATAATAAAATCAATAACTTGGACAATGTTAAGCCTAAAAAGGAAGCTTTAAAATATGGAATGATCTTCAATAAAATACACAATGAATAATTAATTGAACTCAAAAAAATTTGTGAGTAGTACTTTTAGAGTTATGGTGACAAAGAGTGCATAAAGGATCCACTAAGATTGCCTCTTAATTAAAGTGTCTACAATGTTAAGACCATCAGATAAAGCAATCCAAACATAAGATGAATATCTTAGGGAATTTCATTTGTGCCCATCAGAGTTGAGCTAATTGCATATATTATTTGCATTGTAAAAGAAATTAATATAATCCTGAAAAGGCTTGGTGGATTGATCTTTCTAATAACTACTTTGTTTAGAATCATCACATAAAGTAATTGACATAATGGAATTATGTAAATTGTCACTAATGCCACCAGAGAGCCTCTGATTATTATCATGAATAATACATGAAATGAAATCATTGGGAGAAAATATTGCTGAAAAAATAGATCTTGAATCTAGATCGGAACAACCATGAAGCCAAGGGTCCAAAATATAGATTTATATAATTGCTAGAAGACCCATTAAAGATGAATTGGCTTTGAATAATATTAGTAGTGAATTAAAGATTTCCAAAATCTAGAAGCGATGGAAGAATGAGGGCACTAAGGGCTGTCATATTTAGCTCCGCAATAATAAGAAAGAAGAGAATTTTAGTTACACATTATATATATATAAAGATATTGTGATACTTTTTCCTTTTTTTTTTAAATGATGGCAAAGCCTGATATATTAAAGAAAATAAGAAGTACAAACAGAGTAGGAAACCATAGACCTTGCCTGACCAACATAACAGGGAAGATGCTAGAGTAATACAAAAGCTATAATAAATATAAAAACAAAGCAAGAAAACCCTCGAAACACAGCCAAAAAAAGGAGATGATAAAACTTACAAGGAAATATAACAACAAAGACATAAATCAAACATAGTGAACTAGATGAGCTACTTAGAGATTTCATAGTAGTTGTGATTGAACAAAAGATGGTAAAGAGGTAAGAACACATAGCCACTCCAAAATGGAGTAATTAGGTGGATGACATACAACAAATACACAGCGGGTAGCAGCGGGAGGAGGAGTAGCTTATGAGTAGCTGAAGAAGTAATCCAGAGTACCAACAACTCAAACTGAAGAGCCACTACAAAAAATTGTAAGAAGAAAAGAAACTATTAGTCCCAAAGACTAGGAAGAGAAAAACTCATTTGAGGCTAAAGGACTAGAGAAGAAGCAACAGTGACCGCTAGGGTAGGAGAGGCCTGCCAACCAGCCAGTTGCCTGCTAAGCTTGTAAGTATACCATCCAAGAATAGGTAAGAAAAAGAGGACCTCATCACCAAGATGCAACTACCATCAAGGAAATCTCCAACCAAGAATAAGAGAAATGTTGAGCAAAAGCCAGGTGACACCAAGAAGAACAAATCCACAGACAATTAAGTGAAGAACTTGTTAAAGTTTTCATTGCCATGCTTCTATCGAGATGATTTGAGATAAATATTGTAGTGATTTTATGATAGAGAGAAAGCATATTGCAACTAGTAGCATCAAATATTTTCTTATTTCACTCTCTCCAAATAAAATAAATACCACAGTGAATTGTGAGATGGAGAAAGCTTTTGGCATGTGGTTTAACATGTTGAATGTTGTTAATGAAATCAAGGCTTTGATGGATATTAGGCCTAAGCAAAAATTTATTGAACAAGGGTAAGATAATGTTAACATTCTAAATGAATATTTACATTCAAAAAAGAGATGATTGATACTTTCTTGTTCAAATTGCAAAGAGGATAAATGAGATCAATATAGATGTGTCTGCGAATAGGATTGTCAGTTGTTTTGAGGCTGTTCTTAAGGGTCATCCAAGAGAAGATGGAGTATATGATGGCATGTCTCTTATGCCAGATAAGAGGACCCCAGCCGATTTGAATAATTTGCTCATAAAAACAAGCTAAAATACTTTGTGGTGCACCACTGTGATATATTTTCAGGTAAGTATAGCATTGTTATGAAGATTGGAGGAGATAGGAATGTGATGGATATTGGAGGCAATCTGATGAGAAATGTGTTTGGGGAGAACCCAATCGATATCATTGATGATATTCGTATTGGTAGAATAGGTATATAAATTGTTATAAAAGACAGAATTATCATCTCGAATATAAATGGAATGGACATAGTTCCATGGGTCATAAATAAGGTTAATATAAGAATCTGGACAAATATTAAAAAAGAGATGAGGCTTTATGATCTCTGTAGTAGAATGAATTAGTTTTTAGAATTTAGAACTGGTGGATGAAGGAGGGAACCAAGGGCTGCTACACCTAATCTTGCACCAATTGCCAAGTAAAGAGGAGTTATTATGAAGCCTGAAGAAAATGACGCAGGAATAGGCATGAATAATATCTTTAAGACTTGGGAGACCCAGGCCACCTAAGGAGGTGGGCTTGCAGAACTTCTGCCACAAAATCATGTGAAGCTTATGACTAGAGATGTCACGAGAGAAGAGAAATCCAGAACTCAAAGAGTGAATAATCTTGAGACATTTTTTAGGCATAATTTCACCCCTAATTTAATAAACTATGGAATTTCAAATGGTAAAGCAGTGGCATTGGAGTCTACCAGCCATAAAAAGGAACCAAACTTTCCAACCGTTAAACAAAATCGAAATGCCTAGGAAAATAATGTTGCCTTGAATGTTGTGAATTTCTAGAGCATTACAAATGGCTGTATCCGATGACGAGAGTATGATAGCTCTTTTATCTTTTTTCACATGGAGGCCAGTGTAGTTGGAGAAAGACTCTAAAACTTATTTGAGATTGTTGCAGTTAGAGATAGAAGCTTTGCCAATCACAAGGAGATCATCGATGAACATGAGATGAGAGATATTAAAATGTCCTTTGGTAATGCCTTCAAAGGCGATGTTATTATCTATGAGGGTAGAGAAGGCACCCATTACAATACAAAAAAGGTAGGGACTAAGGGGATAGCCCTGCTTGAGAGCCAATTATGAAGGGAAGAACCCTTCTAATTAGCCATGTATGCAAATAAAAAAGAAGACTTGAGAGATACAGTTTTTAATCTATAAGACAAAAATTGAGGGGAAACCTTTTTGGATACGCCTGGCCAAAATGAAATCTCTCAAGATAGAATCAAATGCCTTCTTTATGTTCAACTTATCATAGAAAATATTTTTATGCCTAAAGTCTTTGAGAATTTCATTGGCAAGATGAATGTAAACCATAAAAATAAGCCCAATTAAATAACCAGATTGGTTATTACTGATAATATGTAGCATAATATGACTCGTCTGATTGGCGATGATTTTGTAAAAGGCATTACAGAAGGAGATAGGCTGAAAGTTGTTAAGGGTGGAAGAATGATTCATCTTAGTGATGAGAGATAGTAGTGTCTTTGGCCTTCCATGGGAGTTGACCATGCACGAAGATGTATTTGATTGTTTTGCAAACCAGCGGAACTATGACAAGCTAGGTCTTTTTAAAGAAGTCAAAGTTAAAGCCATCTAGCCCAGCTAATGGCATACTTGATATAGAGGTCACTAATAGGAAGGGTAAAGCTAGGAATTAGATGATTAAGGATTATGAGACCTAGGGGAATGGAAGATAAATCTTTAAGGCTAAGAGGTAGAGCATTAAAAAGAGCCTTGAACAGATTTATGATAGAGGGAATAATGGCTTGATTGTCATTTCCAGAAGCAATGGCACTAAATAGAACAAGTTTTAAGGTTATTCCTAGAATGTATTTTGGAGAAGAGGAACTTAAAGCCATCTTCCCCATTTTTGAGCCAATTAGCTTTACCCTACTGGAGAATCCAATTAGCCTAGGAAGAATTGTAGTTGATAAGTTGAGCATTGACCTGGGTAAGATGAGAGTTCAAGTTTTTGTATAAGGAGTAAAATGATTAAGATTATTGAGAAGATTTTGAGAATTGTTCCAAGGCTTGGACTTGATCTAGTTTTTATCATTATTAAGCCTAGAATAATGACTATAAATAAGATTTTCATGACTTATAGGTGTGAAAGTCGATAAGATGGCACTTCAGAAGCTGTCCATGTGTGACCAGTAATTCTTATATTAAAAGTGATGCAACTTATTGGCATATGAGCCAGCTTGCACCATAAGAGGAGAGTGGTCAGACATCATATCACTAAGAACTCTGTAAAAGGATTTAAGATATGAAGACATTCACTAATTGTTGATCAAAACCATATCTAACTTAAGGTGAATGGGGGAATCCTCCCTGTTGTTAAACCAGGTGAAGTTTAGTCCGACAAATGGGAGTTCAATGAGTCCAAGATCAAAAATAAGTGAATTGAATGCTTGGACATTATTGTGAGATAGGAGAAGACTGCTAGCTTTTCCTAACACAAAGCGGCAACAATTGAAATCCATGAACTACCCAAGGGACATGAGATGGAGGGGAGATGTTTTTAAGTTGATCCTAAAGTAGAGAATGGTTTGAAGCAAAATTCTAAGCATATAAAACCGATATGAAAAGGGCAAGGCCAAAATAATAGTGAAGAGCACCAAAAAGAAGTTTGTAAGATCAAAATAAGGATTAAAAGAGATAATTTTATAATTTCATTTAATACGAATCCTTCCCAATCTGGCTAGATCAAAACTATGACAATTGGATTTCAAATCAAATAAGTAGTGAGTAATGATAAACCAAGGATCAGAAAGATGTTCAAAATGAATTTTATTTTGTAAAATACACATAAAGTCTATATGATGAGTCTTGAAAAAATGTTTATAATGAATAACTTTGTTGGGGCTATTAAAATCCCTCACATTCCAAGATGCAAACTTATAAAAACTCATTATACAAATATAAATGCTATTGGAAAACTCCCAATGAAAGAAAGTGGCAGCTTTAATTAATTCCTTCGGCATGCTTTTGTTCAATCCATCTTATTCGATAAAAAAGTAGCAACAACAACAACAACACCTTACTTCTTTTTCTCTGACACGGTGATCACCACCCATTCTTCTTGCAGCATATATCCACGAGTCGAGTTAAAGCTCGGCCTTTGAGCTAGACTTGAGGTTGAGCTCAAGCTTGCAATTTGATCGATAAGCCAGCTGAAGTTAGTCATGACTCAAGCTCAACTCGAATCGTTTACATCCTTAGAGATCACAAAACTAAATTACAACAATAACCATTTATGTGATGCCTACCATGTAGGAAAATAGCTTAAAGCATCATTTCATTTTATAAAATCAGTTGTCACTTCTAGAATCCTAGATATATTACTCAAGACTTTATTCAAGCTAATTAGGCGATAAGTTATATTGGATCATATGATACAGTCTACATTATATTGTACGATTAGTCTTACTTCATTTAGAGATTATTAATAGGATAAATTTTGGTTAGTTAATATTGTTATAATATTAAATTGATTGTACTATATGATAAATTATAAAGCATGAGCTGAAAAATTATCTCAATCAAAACATTTGAATCAATTAGTATTAACCATATTTATTTAAATTTTTGGCTAATCATATTATAGAATGTGCATCATATTATGTGATCAATTTCCTAATTTTAATCCAATTAAACACATAATTAACCCAATTAACTAGTAGTTTATTTAATTTTATTGGTAATTGAAGTTTTTGATTAATTTCTTAGTATCGGTAAAAGCCACGAAAAAAATAAAATACCGACTCATTTTTTCCATCTAAACTGTTCTGATGGCTAGCCGGTGGAGTACCGGCAGGTTCTCCGATGGAAATCTAAGGATTACTGTTGCAAATTAGCCATCGCAAAATCAAGTTATCCGTAAAAAAATTCCCATGAAAAATTTCGAAAGAGTTCCTTTGGTCCATTTTGTAGGATTGTTACTGATGAAAAATAATGCCGGTAATATATGTCGGACATGTAGCATGTAGCTCCTTCTGCAGATCCTCCTCCAGCTGCAAGCCTCCTGTTCGAGATGATCTCCCACTACTCATATGGGGAGTCTTTAGTGCACCTCATGTGCTCCACCCTCTTAGATCATTTGTTACATCGTGTATTTAGCTCTCTTCTAAGTATTAGTGTAGTTTATCGCATGTAGTATGCTTATATCTGCTTAACTGTTTGTGGGCTAATTTTTTTATGTTTGTTTTTTAGCCCATATATTCTATCTATTAGATATGTCAGTCCTGGTATGTGCCATCTTAAACTGTTTGTTCTTTCTTTCTATACAATAATACTTCAAGATCTGCCCTTAGTTTCCCAAAAGAACAACATATATGTTGGACAAAAATTGATGTTTTGGTACCTTCGGATGTATCTGCTGGTC
>JAJBZI010012532.1:0-11028 GCA_021234465.1 Dendrobium hybrid cultivar
AGGATAATATAAATTTAGCATTTTATTATTCTTTCCCTAATATAGTTTTTAATTATATTCCTAGAGCTTTTAATAAAGATGCTAATTTATGTTCCAAAATAGCTCTTAATACTTCATTTAGATGTTATAAGGAAGATGATTGTAATAAGTATCAATACCTTTTGGACATCCTTAAAGAGGATGCTTCTTTTTATCCTCCTTAAGTAGGTTGTATTTTTTCCTTTTTTTGCTTAATGTTTATGCAGTAATTTAAAAAAAAATGGAATTTAGAACATATTGTTCTTTAAGCTTTCTCAATGGAACAACTTCTTCTCATTTTAAGAAGTAATATATTATTCGTAATATAAACTAGTGACCTCTAGAGATCATGGATGAACCAGACAAATGTTATTTATACCCCAACTTTAAAATGGCCACATAACAATAATAGGACATAGAATATATATCTGTTGATGAAGGACTACAATGTCCAACTAACATTGATGATAACGATCAACAACAATCATACAGTTATTTATCATTGAAGGCCAATAGTATCTTTTATGTTTAAGTGTTAACATCACTTTAGGATAAGACTAAATAGCATTGTATAGTTTAGCATGCACTTCTTCAATGATGTTTTGAGCTTCAGCCTTACTAAGAATACATAAGCATATTTGATCAAAAAATCATGGAAATGAGGTACCATTGACTAATGTATATGAAAGAGACCTTTTTTTAATCTGGCCATCAATTTGTTTACCTTAAGGAAATTTTTGCTTGAAAGTGGTCAATGAAGGGCTCCTGCCAGTCTACCACTTCATCATCCATAGTAAGAATAATCTCACCCTCAGTTGGGGACTATATATCTATGTATTCAAAATCTATAGGTCAAAAAATCTTATTACCCTATACTCAATAGAAATGAAATCTTCTTCTAAATAGGCTAATTCCTTATGGGCTTTGATAGGGCATCCACCATAAAATTTCTTCATGTGGTATCAAATACAAAGCCAAATTCAAAATCTATTCAAGGAGCTTCCATGTATATTGATGATAATGTGTAATGTTTTCATTTAACTTTATAGATTCCAAAAACATGATTGATAATGACTAGCAAATCTTCAAAGATTTGTATTTCTTTAATATCATTCTATATTGTTAACTCTAAACTTTTTATCTATGCCTCATACTTAACTCATTGTTTGTTTATGGTTTTGACAAGTTGTAAGAGCAATATAACAAGCCATTATCTGGATTTGTAAATGTAATTCAAATTCTTGCTTTCCTCATCATAAAAAAGTAAAATTTTTTATATTTTTTATAGGATGTGTCACCATCAAAGAATATTTCTTAAGTAGAGTAGTTGTTTACTTCTAATTTTAACTCTGCTCATCGGGTAATTCATCATTTAATAGAGAATCAATAGAAATAAGATGTGCTACTAAAAATTTACCATAGCTCGACCTTTCATAACACATAGGGGAATAAATGTAATTTAAAACTATAACAGGATCATTGAACATTGAGCTAATCTTGCATACAACATAAGATGAGTCATGAGAAACTGTCATGGATTAACACAGGATATTAAATTAACTTTATGAGATAACATGTAATGCCTTAATTCTTGAGTAGTAAAGATCAAGGTAAAATAGTCTTTCTTAATTGGTTAATAATTCTGTTCAGTTGGAAGAAATAATTGACTCAAATAAAAAAATGCATTCACTTTTCTTTCCTGATTAACTTGAGCTAACAAGGTGCCAAGAGATTCACTTAAGCCATAATATACTAAATTAAATACTTTCTTAGTTTAAGAGAAACCAAAATAGGATATTTCTTCAAGTACTTGTTTATAATTTTATAATCCTTCTAACATTTGTCTTCTCGCTAGAAATATGCATCTTTCTTACGCAACAATTTGAATGGTTGACATCTTCTTATTAAATTAGTTTTAAATCTTCTCAAGCATGCTAATTAACCTAGGAATGATCTCAACTGTGAGAGACTTTTAGGTGTGGCATATCCGTTTTATTTTAGAAGGGTTAATTTGGATCCTACGGTGTCTTACCATGAAACCTAGAAACTTTACCGAACTAACACAAAAGGCACAATTTAGAGGATTAATTTCTAGTTTATATATGCATAATTTTTTGAAAATAGTTCTCATGTCATGCAAATGTTCTTCCCTTTTACCACTTTAATAACTTGATCATCAACATAACACTCCACTTATTGGTGAATCAGTTCAAAAAAAGTAGTCATCATTGCTCACTTGTATGTTGCACTAGCTTTTTTTGGTCCAAAGGGCATAACCTGATAACAATAGACTCCCATCAATGTTCTAAATGATGTATATCTTTTATTCTCAAAATCTATTTGTAACTAATTATACGTAAGTGAGCCATCCAAAAAGAAGAATATTAGAGGCAAAGAAGAAATATCTACCATGATATCTAGTATGGACAACAAAAATTGATCTTTAGGATAGGATTTATTAAGATCTCTTAAAGCAATACAAATAAAAATCTAACTGTTCTTCTTCTTAATTGTCACAATACTGGCTAACTAGGTTAGAAATTCTTCTCCCATAAAATTAGCGTCAATCAATGTATTGACTTCAATTATAACATATTATTTTATTTAAAGTAGCATACACAAGGGTGCTTATTTTATGGGTTTGATGCTAGGTTGAATTTTGACTTTATTGATTACTATATCTCGAGATAATCTGAGCATTTTCTCATAACTCTAAGCAAAGTAGCATTTAAACTCTAAAAGATACTTAACAATGTCATTTGCTTCATCTTCATTCAATAAAGAACTTATAAAGATCGAATAAAGATTATTTTTATTATCAATGCTGATTTCTTTTATTTCATTTACTATTAATGTATTCACCTCTTCAAGTTTTTGGGTGTATCCCTAACTTGAGAGTCATCTTGATTATCTAAAGTATGTAGAAAAAATTTGTTAAAAGATATAATATTCCTTGTGAAGACACTATCGTACTCTAGATTATTAGTATAACAATAAGTAATAATCATTATCATCAAATGGACAAATAGTATTGAGATAAAACCTATTTTTTATTTTCTTATAATACTTCAAATTCCTTAGGTTTTCAAATTATTGACCTTCACCCCTAGTCCAAACAGATTATGTTAAACCTCACTTAACCTGATTTTTAATAAATACAACATATTGGTCAAAATATATTTTAACTATTTCATTCATAATAGGGTCATCAAAGATTATATCTATTTTGAGATTTTTGCTAGTAAAAGGGAGATTATTGAATTTACAATTAGGACCAAGAGTTGGAGCCTCTTTAACTACCAACCTAGCTATACCATTTAGAGACAATGGTAAACACATTATTCTCCACATTATTCTTAGCTTTTCAAAGGTAAACACATCCTAATGATTTCCTTCAATAACTTAGACACTATCCTCATTGCTTTCCACCTTTAAAGAAACTTTAAACTTAGGCTTTTCAACTATATTTGTATACTCTATAGCCTATTTATTTTTCTCAAACACATATGTTTCGTCCTCTAAGAAATATTCTAAATCACTATATATTACAGACTTCTTTATTTATATATACACTTTCTTATTATTTATATTTTGTTTCATTTAGTCATCCTTTGCCTCTTCGTCTAGCTTGTTGATCCATTCTACCACCTCTTTGTACGTGTTGAGGAGGAAGCAAAAAAACATTTTAATCAAGTTTGGGATGCTTTTCTTTCTCCTTGTCTTCAATTTCTTTTACTTTTTGTTTCTTGACTTCTTTCTTTTCTTTAGTCGATTTTATGTTCTTAGAGAATATTGTTTACATTTTAGGTAATAATAAATAATATTATCATCAATTCCTATTTTATGAATTGGGACTAGCTATAGATCTCCCTTAATATACCGCTCAATAGCAACAAGAGTATTTAATGCTCTAATTAAGGGTGGAAGGAACCTTTCTATGCATTTTAAGCCACGGTCTACCTAGGAGAGCATTAAAGAAGCCCCTAAATCTATCTTACAAAAATTTAGTTTCATTTTATGGCTACCTATTTCTAGCAAGCTGGACATAGAGCCTAAATCTTCTCACTGTTTCAATAAACCCTCGTAAAATTATTTTATTAGAACCAACATTGAGATTATATATCCTTAGGTAATTAAGGGTTCTAAGATTCATATTGTTGACTGATGCACCCAGATCAATAATAACACAATTTAAAGTTAACCACATTTAATAAATATATAATAGGTGATTATGGTTAATTACACCCAATAATAAGTCTCCATCTAAGAATGTCACTTCTACAACCTCTTTGAAATATACTACTTTTTCTTATTATACTGATGCTACTGAGCCATTATAAATTTTAGGATAAAGTAAATCATTGATTAAACCCTCCCTCATTTTCTTGGTTAAGTCTAGAGGAACATAAATACTCAATTTTGCAAGTAGTTTTTTAAGAGGGGCAAATAAATTATAATATATTTAAGGAATTTCTTGATTAGCTGCATGTTGTGATTGTATAAGCTAAGATGGTGTTAAAGTTTCAAGATTGTATGTAATTATTTTCCTTTATCTATTATAGATGCTTGTGACGAAAAAAAAAATATAATTATGAAGATTTAATTATATTACCTCTTTAAGGGATGATATAACAGAATTATTTGCTTCTTACTTGTTGAATACTTGTAATTTTTTATTTAATAAACTATCAAAATAAAACATTCTGAATTTCAATAATAGGGACATTGGCATCAAAAAATCTGAAAGATATTTCTTGAGTTCATTTAGGTTTATATATATCACTTGAGAATTACTTTCTAATGCAAGGTATGAGTTGCTAACATGATCATCATCAGATATATCCAGGATATACACATAATCTTTCTTTATTATCTTTTCAAAGAGCATAATTTCATCAGCTATAGATTTAATATTCCTACTTTTATTCCCCTCCTTAAAACTATAGAAGTCTGTTAGGATTGGACCTTTTTAGGCTCTTTAATTGGTGTTAACTTCAATACTTCCTAGAAGCCACTATATCAACCTGAATGGGACTCTATCCTCCTTGGGACTCCTAAAGAGATGAATGATAGATTTTATTTAGAATTTGATTTGAGGAATGGGATAAAATAACTTCCCATTCATCAAGCATTACAACATGAAAAGTTAAAAAAGGCACAATAATCACACACTTATTAGATCATTGGCTTGAATATAGTAAGTACTACCTGGGAATCATAACTACCCCAAATTATATATTATTTTCAAGACACTCCTTGAAAGTGATGATATTTTCATGCTCGTTGCCCAAAATCCAGAGATTTGATAATAATTGGGTTAGTCCAAATTACTCACTTTTTTCAGACTCTTAGGGCCAAGTAATTTAAACACTAATTTCCTTAGGAGATTCTCGAAAATTCAATAAATTAATATATTTTATTTATGTGTTCCTCAAACTTCTCTCCATTTTCTCTTGGAGCAAGATAAGCATTATGTTTTAATTATTGATTATTTTGAGGTCAACTATACTGTTGATACTATAATGTATACATTGGGTTATCCAACTACACATTTATCCAATTTTTACCTTTATCTTCCATTAAAACTGACCCAGACTTATTTTCTAAGACTTGATCCTTCAGGTTCTTTGAATCTACTAGAGCCTGGTCATTTAAAAGTAAGAATTAAGAAGCTTCCTCTTGGAGTTTAAAGGCTTTACTCAAAATCTTCTCAAATGTATTAATTTTTTTTAGAAAAAAGGTTATCAAACCATGAAAGCTTTTAATATTATGTTTATATTATTTTTCTCTTATAACTACAGCTCACACATCATGCTAAGATTTTTCCATTAGGATATAATCTACCAAATTTTCCTCAAGTTTCAATTCCAACAATTAGATCCTCAATAGTGACATAATGTCCAGCTTCGATTAATCCTTTTGTGAACATGCACTCTAATTCTAAAAGTGTACAATAAGACCTATTTGATAACTCAATGTACTAGTCAAATGCAGCTCATGATAGAATACTAACAAATTGTCTATACAATAATGCAACACTTCCCTCTTCATTATAATAAATAACTCTAAAATATGCTAAATGCTATTTAGGGTTTCTTATATCATCAAAGTATTTAATTAAAGGTGGCCCAAATCTTAAATATATGGTACTAAGTTGTATTCTTCTTGATATGGTCCACACCTTAAAACGATAAAGTGTCCTCGAATTGTGTTAATGCCTCTTAAACAGACTATTATACCATTTATTTTATTTCTATTGGAAGGAAAGATTGTCTTTCCTACTTTACTAATTTGTCTTCCCCTTTTTTATTTGCTTCTTTCTTTCTACTAACCATTTGAATAGACATGCTATGGGGACTCGACCTACACTCATGGTGAAGAAGACTCTTTTATTTTGTAGTGCAGCCATAATAGCCATAATTTTTCTATCATTTTATCTTTTCTCAGTATTTGTTCATCATTATAACAATTGATTTAAGATATGTTGCGTTAAGTCTAGTGCAACACCTTTTACAACCTCCCCATCTAAATTATTTGCCTTATCTTTTTCATCCTTCTAAGTTGACGCCCTGGTATCTACCATGATGATTTCAATAAACATATTATCATTATGATATTTCATTATTTCCAATTCAACGATAGCTCTTCATCTATCTTCTGGATGCTATCTTGTAACTCATTCATCATTTCTTCTATGAATATTCTTGACATTGTGGGTCAACATGAGTATACTATTTTTAGAGTAGGATTCATTAGGTCTACCATTTTTTCGGTCATCAATCATTCTTCTCATTAGATGTTGGGGTTGGCTAATTTGTTGAACTCAACCTCCTCAAATTAGTGTGAGAAGATGATTGGCCATATTTGAAGTGGTACTGGTCGACTATTGGTGATTGGTGCATACAAGAGTGATGGGAAATTTTCACAGATAAGTTATATGAAATAATGGATGCAGGCAGAGATGTATGATGATAATTTTGATTGCATGAACATTCAATTCTAATAGGCCAAACATGATGCTTCTAATACTGATCACTTGTTAACACTTCATAATCACTGCTTTTAGAGAATTTTCTTAAACTATAATTACCCTTGATAACAACTAATATAAAAGAATTTAATTATTTAAATTTTAGCTTGCTTATAATTGGTATATTGATAATTTATTCCTTAGCAACTCAAATTTTGGTTTCAATTATCACTTCTTTCATGCTTCCGAAAAATTATTATTTAGGATGCCCAAAGTTGTTGACACACTTAAGTTCCAAAACTTTAAGCATACTTGGAAACTTCTGCTTTCTCTTAGTATGTGGTGGAACAACTGTTTAACTCTCTAATGCAAGTGATGGTGAGTTTGCAATCCTTTTAAAATTCTCCTCTCCATCAGTAGAAAATAAGGGATGTAATCAACTTTCTTTAAAAGAGTTGAAGTGTCAGGAATGTCTCTAGTATATACTCTAGCAATTGTTAAAATGAATTCCTCTTCTACTAGCTTTTTACATGACTCTTCACCTCAAATGGCTATTCTTGTTCCTTCTTTGAGATTTTTTCGTTATTGAGACAGCGGTAAAAGATGGCCCAATCTTAAATTTTTTGGGTGCAAGCAGATTCTACATAACCACAAACTTTAATTTTGTGTGCAATTAGGTCAAGGATCTTGATTTACAAAACACCAAAGGTTTGGTGGCTATGGGTGTAGCCACTGACCCAGTTTGTAAGACAAAGTCAATAGTTAGTTTCTTATTATAGACTTCTTCAACCTTAACCACAACAAATTAGGTATTTTTTACTATCATTTATTAGTTCTTGAACACATATCCAAACTTAATTAGACTACCTTTAGGAAATTAGGATTGATTGAAAGCAATGTTCAAGTTATTTGAGAAACCAAAAATTACCTCACTAGTCATTTATGAATTCAACAGGCATTTTGTATTATGTTTTTGAACTCATTAGCTTTAGACAAGACATTTAGATTTTGAGAATCAATGAAATAAATCAACTTAATTAAAAAGTATACATGATGAAAAAAATCTGACTTTTAGATAACAAATTTTATTTTACTGAATTGACCTAAGTGTGATACGTTACTTAGGACTATGAGATTGATTGAGGTAGGCAATTAAGAATGACATTCTTAATTTAGGCAAAATTTATTATATAACACAAAAGGAACTAAATTTTGATCACATTCACAAAAGAATGAAATGAATAAAGTGAATAATATAAGAAGGAAGTTAAGTATACTACTAATATGTAAAAATTGAATTAAGATGGAGAGAAGAACATATCCCTAGCAGAGTCACTAAGAAAATTTGTACAACGATGGTAGAAAAAATTAACAAGAAATTTTAAGTATATAAAAGATGTATCTCTAAGAAAATGCAACATTTCCAATGAAGTTGCAAGAAAAATCTGTGGGAAAATACATCACCATTGGATTTTGATTTATATTCATATACTCAAATTCGCATAATTAACAACACACTATCTCAAAAGATAGACATGGTGTTTTACTATCGATTTAGGAATATAAAAATATTTTATAATTTTCATAATCAAATATAGTATAGAAAATTTGTTCATATCTACAAAGATAAAATGGCACTTAACTATCATTTTGAAAATGAAAAGATACTAGGATAAAGATTATCTATATGTAAAGATATCCCCATATATTAGTAAACTAAAGTAGTGTTTATTTTTCCCCAAAAAGGAAATCCTCTATAGTTAATAACATCTTAAGTGAAACCCTTATGAAAAAATCTCAATTAAAGTGGTAATTAAATCCTTATTGATTTATAAAGATTGCATGCAAGGATTTGAGTCAAGGGTTTTCCAACAAGGAATAAATCTAAGTTAAACACTTATTTCCAAAATTCATAGAGGAAGGGTAGAGAGTGCTTTAAGATTCAAGGATATCTAAAAACACTCTAACCTATACTATAGTTAGGCTTTAAACATTTAGATCAGTATTTGATTTAGTCATTAAATTGACATTTCTTTTATAATCAGGAATATACTTCTAGAAGGAAGTACAAGAATTGTGCAACTAGGCTTATGTCTACTTAGTGCGGACATCTAACTAATGACCTAGACACTTCTATAAAAATATGATTTTAGGTTACATGAATACATGATAGGTAGTTTATTTATTCAGGAATCAAGAGTTTAAAGTTCAAAATTAAAATTAGGGTTTTGAAGATGTTAGGGTTTCAAATGCATCTAACTAATGTAACTTGAAATTAATGTTTCCAAACTTTAAAATTTATATATATTTGACTAACTCAATCTATATGTCTTACGTTCTAAGAAAAATCTACCAACATAATAACCCTATACAAATAGGAATAGTAGACTCAGCCCCGTTGCTTCGGTAATTGCTAACTCGTTACTTGCATGTGTGACTTTAGTGTCCATAGAAGGAAAGTAAATATGCATGAAATGAATGTAGAAAAGTAAATTATTTTGGTTTTATAGTATAAACATCTTAGAGTTCTAAGAGCCTAACAAATACGTCTAGGCAAAATTAAATGCACCGCTAAAAAATTAAAGAAAAGGAATTAACTTTCTACATTGTACATCATAAATAAACAAGTAAACAATCAATCAAAGTAGGTATATAAAAAATAGGTAAAGAATAGCCCATGGTAAGTGTCATTCATTATACAAACCAAAGCCTGCAATAAAGTAAATGTGGTTGCTCAACTAACTACAAACTTAAATTTCTTCACCTATAAAGATGCAAGTCTACAAAAAATGAAATTGCACTTATTTGGTTTTTATGTTTTTAGACTCTAGATATGAACATATTTAGATTTAGATGAGAATTTGACTCTTAATAGGACACATTGTAGAAAAAAGGATTCTTGTTTCCAACCCCTTGTATTGGCTAATAGCTTGATGTTGTTGTTGTTGTTGTAGGCTCTAGGTATGAGCACGCCACCATAAAATTTGAAAAAATGTGATCTTTGAAGTAGAATTATTCGTTTGGACTTACTTATTATATAATAAGATATTTCATTTAGAATTTAATAACTCTATATTTTTACAACTCTATTCAAGTTTATATTTACATTTAATAGAAAAAGACGACCCTGCTAGGTTAAATATATAAATAATGCATTTATATATATCATCTATATGACACATCACAGAGTGTAATGAAAGTTAACACTCCAATCATCACACATCCACCAAAACATCATCAATGTGCGGCAAAGTAAACAAAAATACCAATCAATCACTCCTAACTTATGGTTGGAGTTAGTTGTCTTATCAAACAATCCTATGTGCGCAAAGATATGTGATTTGGATGCACCAACATGGATTAGTGATTGACTTATCTAAGAATTAAATTTAGATGCTCAAGGCTAATTGATTTTATTTCAATTTAAGTTTTAATGATTTGCTTTTATAAATGAAGTTTTTTTTAAGTTAATTACTTTAGGATTTAAAGAATCATGTTAACTAATAATTCCAATATAAATTGAAGTCACTAAACACTAAGTCCTAAACTTTTAAAATGGATGCATTTGTACACTACAGGAAAAGTGGCAAATACCGACGGGTATTTCCGACGGGATTTATTCATCGGTATTACCGACGGATTATCGTCGGCTTTCCGACGGACTACCGACCAAAAAGAACTGGCCATTTACTGACCGATTATCCGTCTGTTCGTGGAACAATTCGGTCGGTAATTTCCGACGGAATCAGGCCGACGAAGAACCCATCGCTAAAGGCTTGGTGCCACATGGCGCGAGCCCTTAACGACGGATGTAACGATAGAAAATCCGTCGGGATATTTACTTAAACACCGACGACATGTATACATCGGAAATCCATCACCGAGCGGTCAAAAAATGCCATATTTCGACCCAGTTCGGGGCTGAGACACTCATTTCTCCTTTCCCTCTCTCGCACGACTCTCAGCCACCCCTTCGCCCTGCCCCAGATCTAAGCCGATTCTTGGTCATTTTCCGTGATTCCTGCTTCAATTGAGAGGTA
>JAJBZI010012533.1:0-12161 GCA_021234465.1 Dendrobium hybrid cultivar
TGATAACCTTCTTATTCAATAATTCATTTTATCTTCGAGGTAAGTCATTAAAGTCAAAAGCAAATTATAGGCAGACCAACAATGTTAAGCTAATATTGCTCGTTACCAAGCAGCAAAGCTTTAAACTTAACATGCTAATTATACTAAAGCATCAATTAACAAATATTTACGTATGCAAAAATTAGCCAATCCAAGAAGATTCTACTAAAATGCGACCATGATGGATTTAGATATCTAACGAGGTAATTAAGAACAAAAATTCATTAATTGCAAAGCACACTTCACCTTTCGAGCAATTGCCTCATTGTAGTACATTTAACCAAGAATAGGAACTGCAAAAGCATGCGTACTAAGGTGAGATGATAAAGAAACATACGTAATTTTGAAGTACTGGTAAATTCTGATGCAAACTGAAGCCTCTTTTAAATATAGCTACCTCCTATATTTTATTCGTTAAGAAGCATGCAGGACCTTAATCAAAAAACATGCTCTCCAGGGGAGAAAAAAACATGCTCTCCAGGGGAGAAAAAAGCATTACTGGAAAAAGGTATCATCCCAGTAAGCCTTCTTTCAATCAAATATGAAATCCCAAGCTATCGTTTGAATAACCAAAAGTGTAAAAGTAACATAATCGTCCAACCTTTTAAGGGTAACCTAGAGAAGAAACGATTTATTCTGAAGTGAATTTAGCAGAGACGGACATGATAGCAAAATTAATATTGAGAATGCCAACACCACAACCTCCAAGCACTTTTGGAGGACAAGAAATGCTGCCATCTTTATTAGTTGTCCAATCAGGCAGAACTGATGTACACAAGGCTGAAACATTAACATGCTTTTTAGAAGAAATTCCAAATTTCTTTCCATAGAAATCCTTGTCAACACGACAAAATTTATGTCTTCTCTTCAAATACTCACAGACAACTCTTCCATCATCTTTAGTCAAACTACCAACCCGAACCTTCTGAGAACAGCTTAGGCAGAATCTGTAAGTACACGTGGAGCAGTTCCTATAAAAATCATTGATCTTGGTTCTGCAGTTGTTGCTGAGGGAGTAGAAAAAAATGGCATTAGAACAGAAAGCACACAAGTTCACTCTAAGTTGTTCAGGTTGCCGTTTCTAAGATTAAGATTTGCAAATAAAAGAAATATTGCAAAAAAAGACTGCATAGAATAAAAAGCAGAAGGCCTTTTGATAACAAAAGACATACATATGCAATTTTTCAACAAATTCTAATCATAGATCTTGCAGAGGATCATATTAAGTAAAAGATTTTTCTTCAGCTACGAGGAAAAAAAAAAGAAACAAAGAAACACTAAGCGAGATTGAAGAACATTGACATTCTGTTTATGCATATAAACTGAAATGTTAGCAAATAAAATACAAAATTTTGTCGAAAAGCCCAGCCTTAACAGGGAATACCTACCAGTAAACTTGCTCGTTATCACTATATTTTGCAACTTCAACGCAAGCATCAAGAAGCTTCTTTCCTGTCACAGAAGATGTGAAATAGAATACAGATATCCGACATGTAGAATTGGGGAAATACACTGATACAAACCTTGGTTATTTGCTTCAATTTCCAGTTCAGCAATTTGTTCGCCATTAATGTGCTTCACTAGTGGGATGAGATCACAAATCAAATGATGTTCACAACACCTTGTGCCGAACTTGGTTTGATGAATTACTAATTTCTGAAGGAAATTGAAGTTAAAATATTAAGAAATAACTTGGTAGATTGTATGAAAATAGAAGCTGAATAAAGCTCTTGCACATTTGATGTAGCATTTTCTCATTCAAAATGTGAAATATCTCTGCAGGAAGCAACCTTACACCCACCATCCTCATCACTTCTGGAATTGCAACTTATGCAGGTGCAGCAACCACGACAAACAGGACAGGACACCTTGACTTCAAGTTCGGATAACTCAGAGTGCCTACAGCATGCAAAAAGGGTCTGTGTTTGTAATATATATAGATGTGAAACAAAAAATTAATCCTTGTAGGAATTAATCACAGAAGTATCACAATGGCTTTCTTAACTTTAAGCAAACCTTGTTATGTAATTTAGATCAACAGCCATGTGTGGATCTCACGTTTAAGTTTCAGCCAGCATAAATAGGTTAACAAACTAAGTTAATTATGTCTACGCAATTCAAAACCATCAGTCATCAGCCCGTGTCCTAGGCACTGTTGTTTTTTTAGTTCTTCACCATTCTTTCCAATTTGAAGTTCATTTACGTGTAATTCCAGGATAGTTTTTTTTTTTTAAATAACTTCTAAACATGGTTGAGCATTTTAACATCAACATTAAAGCACAGAAAACAGAAATCAAAGAGATACTAATTGGTTTTTAAAAACAGCACTTGATGGTGCATGTAGGTACGTCGTTTACAAGATATTAAGGCAATCTTGTTACGAAATATCTGCTTGTTTACATGGAATCTCTTATCATGAAAGAATATGATTAACACATAAAACAGCAACAAAAAGATCAAATCAAACATAAACCACCAAAATTTATGTGATTTGGCCAAAATAATTGCTTATGATTATAGAGAGGAAATAGGAACTGGCACACATGGCCACACAGGCTTGTTTGGTGCTATTTTTTAGAAGCATTTAACAGAGATCTTCATATCAATATGATTCAGATCTTCATAGTTATTTATCTTTTTGTGTGGTTATGGCATTGTGCGATATATTAGAAAATATTCTGATCGGTTTGTGAGATTTGAGGCTTCTTTTACTGTTAAGATTATGAGTAATTGGGCTTCAAAAGTTTGTTTTATTAATTACCATTCTATTTGACTTGGTCTTTAGATATTTTCTTAATGGATGACCATACAAATAATTAACCAGAATCACATGCTAATCCTTTTCATTGCAATAACCATAATTATCTCTCCAAACACCACAATCACTTCAGTACAATGCCCCACTACCTTATTCAATGTAACACAATCTAATTCAAGAAATATAAAATATTCCTTCAAACCAAAGGTAATTTAATGCTGAATTAAAAGATTCCATGCACCAAGATTTAGATCCTATGCAATGTAGTGGGTCCCATCGAATATTATGCATATATTCACAACAAATCTCTGTATTAACTCAAGATAATAACATTATAATGTTGACCTCTATGATTCCTCACTCAATTGAGCCATCTAAGATTCCAAAGGCTGTTGTGTAGTACACCACCACATAAGGTCCCACATTAAAACTTGAAACCTACAAAAGACTTTTGAAATATGTCTATTGCACATAAATATAGATCCACCAACACCAAAAATAAATACTTCATTGAATCTTCTTTCGAAATGGTTGTCTTTTCGCCAAGAATGTTGCAATGATAAAATTTGACATTAAGACAACCTATGTATAAAAGAACAATCAAACAAATTGTATCCAATAGTATGCACTGAACTTAATCTACAACCACAAAAATGAATCTTTTTTCTTCCATTGTGCCCCACATATATGGTGATGAAAGTAAAATAGCTCCTTTCAAATTGCACCTTGCAACACAAAGCCCATCAAATCACTTTATGTAAACTAGTACACCTTTATAAAATGTAAGAACTTCAACTATCTTAAGAACTTACATCCTATTTGACCAATAATACTAAAACTCATATTTTCCCGAGCACTAGTACATGTCAAACTCAAGTTAATGCCCTAATCACACCATCACATCTTCAACTTAAATATGGCAACTAATTGGCGTATATATTGCATTATTTTCTATATAAATATAGCCACGAACATGTCATTGATGATTTCTAATGCAAATCTATAAGTTTCATATATACTAGGCACACCAAATTTAGATGTCACAATCTTTAAATAATGATATGATATTTATGGTGAATAAAAAATATTAAGGAAATCAATTCAGACAAAAATCTAATATTCTTCTACTAGGAAAAACAATTAGTGAGCCAAAACTTTGGTGGATATGTTATAATAGAATAGAATATGCAAGCATCTTTTTTAACTACCAAGTCATCTTCTAGTCTTGAAAAAGATTGGCAGCTTACCATCTATAGAAAGAGTAGAAATATGATATTAAGCAGTTAAAGTTTGTATTCATAGTAGAGAGAGAAACCTCACCAAGCCAACCTATAACGCACAGTGGGGAAACATGTAGTTTTCCACTACCTCCAATGGTAGAACAACAATAACAACAACATCAAGCTTTTATCCTGCTACATGGGGTTGACTACAAAAATATTTTTTCATTGTTTCCTATTAAGAGTCAAATTTTCATTTAACTATAATAAAGAAATGACATACCAGATCTAATACATCTATTCTTCAATCTGAGTCATTAAAAGGCCAATATTTTATATGACCAAACCATCTAAGACAACTCTCTCTAATTTTATCTATATTGGAGCTACTCCAATCTATTCACGTATATAGTCGTTTTGCATTCTATCTCTAAAAGCAAATCCACTCATCCACCTGAGCATCCTCATCTTTGCAATACTTACCTTAATTTTATGCTTCTCTTTTAATGGCCAACATTTTGCGCCATAAAGCATTGCAGGTCTCAAAACTTCTTATAAAATTTTCTCTTAAGTTTGAGGGGTATTTTTCAATCACACAACAGACTCGATGCATTCCTCCACTCCAACCATCCAACTTGAATTCTACTGATAATATCCCCATCTATTTCAGCATCATTTTGAACAATAGACCCAAGATACCTGAAATGTGTACTCTTTTTTTAAATCACTTGATCATCCAAAGTCACAAATCCCCCCCTAAATCTATTACTACTAAAATTATACTATATATTTGGTTAAATCTACTCAAACGAAAACCTTTAGAATCTTAGGCTCACCTCTATAATTCAAGTTTTCCTTCAGCTCTCTCTCTGGTCTTATCAACTAGAAGAATATCATCAACAAAAACATATACTAGGGTAAATCCTCTGGTAAATGTCTAGTAAGAACATCCATGACAAAAGCAAAAAGATATGCACTTAAAGTTGATCCTTAATGTAATCCAGCTGAAATAAGATAATACTCGGTCAAACCACCTTGTGTTTCAACACAAGTAATAGCTCTTGCATACATATCCTTAATGACTTGAATAGCAACATTATTCTTTTCCAGAATTTTCCAAACATTTCTCTTGAAACTTTATCATATGTTTTCTCTAAATTATTAAATATCATATTTTTTCTCTTTATACTTCTTCATCAAATCATTCAATAAATGTATATCTTCCATAGTAGACCTTCCTGACATGAATCCAAATTGAATATAAGAAACATTAGTATTATGTCATAACCTATGCTCAATTATACTCTCTCATAGTTTTAATATATGATACATTAACTTAATTCCTCTATAATTCACACACTTTTGTGCATCAATTTTATTCTTAAAAAGAGAAACAAATACACTCCTTAACTCATCTAATATCTTTTGAGTCTTCAAAACAATATTAAAAAGTTTAATAAATAAAAAAATTCTCATTTCCGCACCTCTATTAAAATTATCTTCAGATCCAAGTACTTTTCCATATTTCATTTTATTTAAAACTTCTCTAGCTTTAGTGTTACTAATATGACAATAAAAACAAAACTCTCTATTTTAATTTAAGATAATAGTGTTAGTAAAGTCAATCGAATTTTCACAATCTTTACTCAAAAATTTATCAAAATATCTCATCCACCTATGTTGAATATTCTCTTCTAATAAAAATACTTTTTTATCTTCATCCTTCATACCATTTACTTGAACTAGATCTTTACTTATCTTATCTATTTGCTTGGCTAACTTATACATATATCTTATGCCCTCTTTAGTATCTAATTTATTATATAAATCATCAAAAGTTAAATTTTTGCACCACATCTCGCTTTCTTAAACTCCTTATAAGCCCTTTATATCTTTTCTAATTATCTGAGCTTTTACTTCTAAATTAATTTTTATAAGAAAGCTTCTTATTTTTTATCTTTTCTTGCATGTTTCCATTCCACCATTAACATTTTTATTACAAGTTTTTTATTTTGGATACTCCAAGCATATATCACTAACTATTTTTTCCCACATAACATTAGCTTCTCATGCACAATCATAATATTTAAATCTTAAATCTTACTCTTATTTTTGCTAGCATTTTTTAAATGCCTCATCAAGTCCTAGGATAATATTTTATTTTATTTTTTATATTTCACCTTTCATCTTGAAGTTCAAAAAACGATACTAGTTACATAAACTTTAACTCAGAATGACTTTAAAATCTTTGTAATCCAAATAATCTATTTTCTTATAAGAAAATAATCAATCTGAGTATTACTGCTAATGGTAGAAAATAATTTTAAATTGGCTAAAATTGCAAAGATTACAAGGTCGATCCTATTTGTGATGCATGGTATTCGTATTCATGGAAAAATCCTTCTTAGTACATAATATCATAATTATAAGGATTTCAGCAGTATCTCCCAAGAAAGCAAGAAGCCTCAATCACACCAAGATAATAGCCACAACCTATTCAGTAATTGAGAGGAAGAAGGATTTCAAGAATTTTAAGTGAAGGGGGTTACAAACAAAATCATAATACTCAAATCCCTCCATTATTTGCATTATAGTCAATTCCAATAGTAAATTTCATAGAATTTGATTTTGATAGCGGTCGATTTCCACTAATAGTCAAATCATATACACACTGATTCCACACTGTATGATGTCCTCCAAAGTTTGGTTACCCACCACAATTCATAGATGTTTATTTTAGTAACAATCTAGATGAAGAGCTAAGCAATCTTCTTATTCATATTGATGCTCACCAATTATATTGGCAAGTATGTTAGTTTTGTCAATGTCTAATGTGGATATGACAAAAATTCCTATATGATTTCATATGAGACTTAACACTCATACCAACACCAAAAATAATAAAGTTAGACATATTCTATATGTCTACGTCAAAATAATATACATAACATGATGCCCTTTTTTATTGAAGCGATCATTCTTTAAGTGCAGAGTTTTTAATAAATATTGGAGAGTTATTTAGTAATAAAGTAGAATATATTCATGAATAATGAAGTAGAATAAATTCATGTTTACTTGTATTCATCTCCTTTAATTACTAGATGTTTGCATTCTAGTATGTTAGCTACTGAGTGATTAACCAAGCAAACTTAGTTGTCAAAAGTTATAGAACACTAGTATAATCCAGTAAGGAATAAGCTTTTGTTATGTTAATGTAATCAATTTGCATATTTTAACTTGTATTATTACGAGGTAACTTAAGTTTGTCATAGGCATATTTGTCAATGACAAATAGCATACCATAGTGCAAATCTCCTCATAGAGCTATAACACATAGCACATAGGACAATGTGCACTATTTTAAATATAAAATATTTAAAAAATTATGAATAAAAATATAGATCAATATGAAAGACAATTAAATTGAAAGATAAATTGCATATTTGCATGCTGGATCTTTATTTACAACCTAAACTAAATCATACATTTTTTCAACTATCTAATATCGATAGAGGTAACTAATATGAAAATGCGTACACTTGAAAATATTGAACAACAAAATACAATTTGAAATAAAATATTCATTGTCAACAACGAGAAATAAAACCTTCGTCAAAGCGTCGTCAAGGCCTTCTCCCTCATTTGGCGAGGTTTGCAGGTTGAACAAGGCATATAGATTGAGCAGTGAAGGCTTACAGATTAAACAACAAAGTGTGCATGTTGCTAGTGCTTGTAGTGTGAGGCATTGAAGCAGAGAGGATAATGCCAAAGTGACGAGGCTTAAGACAAGGCTTATGCCTTGTGGTTGCGCCATCCCCTAAGGCCAAGTGAGAGTGTAGTATCGAACCAAATTTGAGTGGATGCAGAACCTAAATCAGCTAATAGCAAAAAATAATAATAAATAATAT
Source organism: Dendrobium hybrid cultivar (assembly GCA_021234465.1). Lineage (NCBI taxonomy): Eukaryota > Viridiplantae > Streptophyta > Magnoliopsida > Asparagales > Orchidaceae > Dendrobium > Dendrobium hybrid cultivar. The sequence goes on from JAJBZI010012533.1 coordinate 7,926, forward strand.
AAATATTAATTTATAACCCTAAATAAAATTTGCACGACTATCAGGGCTATACTCAATGCATTGCTTCCCTTATATAGAGCAAACAACACGCATTATTTCAAACCCCTGTGCTACCCCACCAAAATGGTGCAAATGGGAATCGCACCTTGCTATGCTCCATAGCGCATACTACTTCATACCATTGATATGACCATAAAGGATGGAAAGGTCAAAATGAGACATAATTGAAGGATGCACCATAGGAATGCAAGGAGTGAGTTCAATTAATAATGGATGAGCTTTGTGAGATTAACTTAGGTATAAATGAGAATCCAATACCACATGTTAGCAATTTGTTGGCCGATGAAAGGCTCAAAAAGTGACAAAGCTACTTCAAAGTTATTATGATTGCTATGCCTAGAATTATTCAGAGATGGCAGCTCTCTTTAGATATAGCATTTTTAATACTTTGTAACCAAGTTTTTTTAGATCCACATCTACCTTTCTTAACACAAGACGGATCTAATACATCTACTCTCCTAACATGGTCATCGGAAGGCCAATTTTTTATGTGACCAAGTAGTCTAATGCGACTCTCTCTAATCTAATCTCCCAAACCCTTTCATGTATATACTCGTTTCGTATTCTATCTCTAAATATAAAGACACTCATCCACTTGAGATCCTCATCTCAACAACACTTAATTTAATGCTTCTTTTTTAATGGCCAGTATTCTGCACCATGAAGTATTATAGGTTTCATCACCATCTTATAAATTTCTTTTATGTTTGAGGGATACTTTTATATCACACAAAGATCCCAATGTATTCCTCCACTTCATACATCCAACTTGAATTCTACTCATAATATCCCCATCTATTTCACTATCTAAAACTTGATATCTAAAATGTGCACTCTTTTTAATGACTTAACCACCCAATGTCATAATTCCACTAATAAATCTATTGCTACTAAACACCCCATGTATTTAATTTTAAATCTACTCAAATGAAAGCCTTTCAACTCTTAAGTTGACCTATATAATTCAAGTTTTTCATCAACTGCCTCTCTAGTCTTATCAAAAAGAAGAATATCATCAGCAAAAAACATAAACTAAGGTACATCCTTTGCAAATGTCTAATAAGAACATCCATGAGTAAAGAAAAAAGATATGGGCTTAAAGCTAATCATTGATGTGTAATCCAACTGAAATAGGAAAATATTTAGTCAAACTACCTTGTATTTAAATACAAGCAACAACTCTTATATACATATCCTTAATGATATAAGTATTATTAACTCACTTTTTCTCTGTATCTCTCTAGAGTATTTCTTTTGAAACTTTATCAAATATTTTCTCTAAATCAATAAATAACATATATAAATCCTCCTTACTCTATTTATACTTCTCCATCAAACCTCTAAACAAATAAATAGCTTCCATAGTAGACCTACCCGACATAATGAAATAGTTTTGCTCTTTGAAGAACTTTCGATTGCTAAAATTTAGTGGATCTCAATGAAATTTGGAGTTCTTACCACTCATTATAAGTAATTGCTATTTATTATAGAATAAATGTATCCTTCTTTGTTATGAACATAATTTATATTATTCATACTAGGTTCTTGGATATTTGGTTAGCTTGTCAATCCAAATTTTACAGTTATCCAGCTTGTAGGTATCTTTTTATGCTTATAATAAAATAATCAATGGTATAAATGGATTTATTTTAATCTATTATTGCATAAACTCTTATGTGTTGAACCTATTCTGTGTAATAGAACATATATTTTTCATGTATGTTACTCCTACTGAATACAATCAATTCCATTCCCGTAAATCATACTTTATTATAAAATAGAAATAGTCATATTGAATATAAAAAAGATGTTGAAAACTTAAAACAAGCATAGAAGCTATACATTTGTATGTAGATCTGTAGATCACTTTTGCATATTTGTTAGTTGATCTATGAGTGAGATAACTCTATAAGAAACCATTGAATTTTTTTAGCTTTGTATTTACCTTCACAATTTTAAGGTATTTTAATAAAACTAACTATAGATATATAAGCAGATAAAAAATTGAAAATGATGAATGTTTGATGAGTCATATTTTGAGAATTATGATGCACCTGATATGGTTGCATATAAATGTGATGGAATAGATTTGTATTTATTATAATTTATTTTACACACTAATCATGAACATCACTATACTAGAGTCTATTATAAGACATGTGATACGTTCATTTAGACATAGCCATATTACCTTAACCTAAGAATATGTAACTTGATTTTACTAAGAGTACATAATTGCTCCCCAATTCCTTTTCGTTTATTCTTCAAATAGATAGTAAATAATTGCTAGGTGTGAATTTTCAAATTTACTCATTGTTAATTTTTTTCCATAGTAGATCCTATCAAAGTTTGGCGGACCATAACCACCGGATCCGATGTATCAACAATAGAATCTCATTTGATACTTTAATTTTTGTAATAGTCTATTTGATTTTTTTTTTTAGCTGGATAGTTTTATTTTTTCTATTATTTCTTTCAATTTTTTGTTCATTTCTTTTTATTCTTACTTCATTGGTGTTCTCTTATTATAAATTATAGTAAATAAATGAAATTTAAGTTCACTCTTTATCATATACTCTCATAAGTTCGATCTATATTATTTGCATATGAAATTTTTTTTGCACGCACACATTGCATTTCAGATACATTCATCACGTCTCATGTTGTCGGCTTGTACCGCCTTCGGACTCAGGGTGTGGCACTATAAAACCTATTACTCCTAAAATATATAAGTTAATGCTTCCAACTTATTGCCTAGCTCAATTAATTTTTTTGTATTCAAACACAGAAGCGCCAATAGATGTTTTCCCAATGACAAAATGAAAATCTCCATTTTTTTCATGAAAAATAGTAGTTCTAAATTTATCACTATGATTGTCTCTCATTCATTCTGACCTTATTTTTTAATGAATGCATCAAATATGAAAAACAAATTCTGTACAATTTGGAGTTTAGAAAGCAAATAAAGAATCAAGCAAAGCACTTCAAAGTTATGAGAGAAAGGTGAAGAAAGCAAAATTAGGAAAATGGAAACACAAGATTTATGGTCGGTAGGCCTGGGAAGAAGTTTTATTCTTGGTAAGAAAATGATTATAAAATTTCTCACTTGCATGAGAAAAAGGATTACTTGGAGAGTAGAGAAAAAATTATCCTCAAAATAAGAACTAGCCTCTGCATAAATCCCCCGGTTTTCTCTCCTTTTTTTTTCCTTTTCATAGTATTCTGATATATATTATAATGTGCTCCGAATCATTGTCTTCCATATTATTCCCTATAATGTTTGGTTGTTTTTATTCAGCATTAATAAGTCTTCAAATGATCTAATCTTTATGAAAAACAACCATCTCTTTATGATAAATGATTTTCTTTTATTTAATTTCTCTTTGGTTTTAGTAGAATAGATTTCATAATGAACAATTGTGATTACAAGATGATCCCTTATCTTGGTAGTTATACATTCAAGTGAATCGTTCAAATAGATCCTATTTGAGTAAATTAGCCAAGCAACTTTCATCTAGAGCTTAAATCAATTTAAGCTTCATTTAGGTGGCTCATTGACTATTTTTGTAGTAAAAAAATAGTGTTTATTTGGATGAAAAAAAATGGGACAATTTTTTTCTTGTTTTTATTGGAATCTACTTCAAAAATGCTGCGTTTGGAAAAAGAAAATAGAAATCAAGAGTGAGAAAGTAGCTTCTAAATGTTCTAATAGTGATAGCAAAAAAAATATAAGCCACCCAAACGAGGACTTCTGCCCGTCTAACACGTCTTTAACAGTTGACACCTTGGATTTTAGCACTCAATGGAGGGAATGTGCACAATCCAGATTTAATCATCAATAATGGGCATAAGAAGCATCCTCGCTGATCACCAAAGCCATTGACAACAACACTTCTTCCAGTATTGTGTTGTTGCCTTCTCCAATTATTGAGATGGGTGGTATCATATAACTTCTTCATGTTAGTGCAATTTGTTCAACTAGACAATGCTCGATGGTTATTCCTGTAATTATTTTAAATTAAAAGGGATAAATTTGTAATTTTTCAGGCTCGGGCGATTACGGTCGGTTACAGGTTGTTTTGAGCGGTTGTAGAGGCCCGAATACCTAATTAAAGGTACCTAGGGCTGTGGGAGAAGTGTGTGGGAGTTTGTATTGGCCTCTTCTTCATTTACCCC
>JAJBZI010012534.1:0-13197 GCA_021234465.1 Dendrobium hybrid cultivar
TGTTCGGGTTGGGAGAGTCGAGAGGGAGAGAGACATATTGAGCAACAATGATTTGGCGAATATAGGTCAAAACCGTGAGGGGTTTAGTCTACAGGATGGAGGTATAAAGAGGAGAGGGGCTCCCCAACAGGTTGCTCAGGTACAGGAGGATTTGGGGGGTCAAAGGTAACGACTAGAGCAAGTAGGGCGATTGATAAGTGAGAAAAGAAGAATGGGGTAAGATGGGGATTTTGAGTTCAAGGAGGTGGCAAGTTGAGTTTTTCTTTTAGTGAGGACATTTTTTATCTTTTGTATGAAGCAGGAAGGGACTTGACATTGTAAGGAGTATGATTTCCAAAGTTCAACGTGTGCAATTAGGTATAGTGTGATTAATTAATAGGATATGGGTAAGAAACATTTTCTTAAATTTAATCTTCATATGCATGTATATATAATTAGGTAAAATCTATTTCTTTTATGTGTGTTAACTCGCATAATTCTTTGTTTCTCATGTGTCTTGATTCGTATGTTATTGCCTTATATGTAGGCTAATTTCATGTTTCAAGTTTGTGTAGTATCTCAAGCAATATGGATAATTGTTTTGGGTAATTTTAATATTCCAGACATATCAACACAATTTGTTTCATGAATAAATGATGTTCAAGCAACATTGCACAATACTGTATTCGTAGTTCATCATTTTCAACTGCATTTGCTTGAACTGAGCACAAAGGGTCTTATCTTGAAATTTCAATATTCTAAATGTAATGCTAGGACTCATTTCTCGAACAGACAACATTTGGTATTTTGTACAATGCCGAAATCATTTACCATCATTTTCATTAAGTTCACTTGAGTCGAGCGTGGAAGGTGCTTTCTTTTATATTTTTTGTGCCTTGAAACCCTCAACACAATACATATTGCAAGCGGGTAAAATTTGAATGATTTCAATGATCATCGAGGCATTTCAAACTCGTTATTCACAACTTTGTGTTGCTCGATTGTCGTTCTCTTTTCACTTGCTCAAATCGATTGTGGAGTATATACAAAGGTAAGGGATTGAAAAACACTTATGCTCCTTTAACTCACTTAAGCCTTTTTGTGTCGCTATCTGCTAACTTTCTAATTTCCTCCACACTTGACCGAGCAAGTTGGCATGATCCGCCGCTTCCCTTATGGAACACATGTAGTTCCCCGCACTTTCCTCAAATATACACCTCCACCACCCCACCTCCCCATATAAATTTGAAAGGGCTACCCACTTCAGTTGAAAGCATCTCCCTCAAATACATCCCTACTACTAAAGACAAAATCTGCTTCTCAGATGTCGAAATAGACAAAACTTCGAAAGTCAGGAATCAGGGCCTAGTAGGGTATGCTCTTGGTAAGGGACCTTTCTATGGAAGCTTACTACTTAACATCAAGAAACATTGGCAGCTCAAAGATGCAGTTAAGCTTTTCTCCTTAGCAGAAGGTTTCTTTCTTTTCAACTTTAGCTACCTTGAGGATTTGGTAATGTACATGACGAGAGACTCTAATTCACCTTTGGGCACCCTTTCATTTTTTCAAAAATAGAGTTCTGATCTCTACCCAATTAAGGACGATTTCAAAGAAATCCCTATTTGGGCTACATCTCCTAAAATCTCGCTATGTTTGTTGATTAGAAAATATTATATCTAAAATTGCTGGTAAAATCGATGTCCCTCTGACGGTAGATCCCTTAACTACTAATCATTCCAAATTTACTTTTTCTCGGGTAAATATTCAGATAACTACCAAACTGGTCGTTTTGATGAAACCCATATTAATATTATCAGTAAGAATATCTATTTGGCAGTCATTTGTAATGGTAACCTTCACCGTGTAAAAGCTCGGACATGTTTGCCCATGATTCAAACTCATGTCCTAAATCTACAAATAGACCCATAACAAAAAGCCTACAACCATTTCTCAATAATCTTAGCATCAATTATAATATTTAAAACTATAATTCTATCTCATATTCTACTAATTTCTACAATATTATTCTTACTCTTATTTACAATCATACCTACATTTATAGTACAACTCCTAACTGAATATCATTATTCAAATCCTAAACTATCAATATCCTTAGTCTTTTCTTTAGCCTATTTAATTCCCTAAACACAATATGAATTACAATATCTATTAATTTTATTAATATGTTTATAGGAGAACCATTATTCCATGTTCTTATCTTAATTTTAATATCATGCACAAGCTTATTTGCCCACATCAATCCATAATATGGGAACCCTTACTTATTTAGCACTGCACCTGAGCGCTAGTGCAACAACTCTTGCACACTTTTTGTTGTATTTGAGTCAAACAACGTATCGCTTCTAGGAAAATCCCTAACTTTAATACAATGTATTAAACAATTCATGTAATGATTATTTAATAAATTTTACACTGGCTGTCAATTACGTAACCCAACTTTTCACTTTTCTTATCCAAGGCTTGAGACTCAACAATGGTATTATTAATTTGTTTATTCTTTCAAATAAATAAATTCATTCAACAAATCTTACCAATGATTCACCCTTCCAAACTTCTAAACCCTTTAAAGGGTTCTCGAGCCCAGTTATACATTTCTTATGCATTTCATTTTCTTTGTCGGATGCTTCATACTTGGCCAACCCATATTGTGTCTTCAAAACATTCAAGGAAACCAATAATTTGGAATCTCTCTTATCCGACTGATCTAATTTTTGTTAGGTGATACCTAAAGCCTGATGAGCTTTGTTGCCTTAGATAACAGCCAAAGCCAAAGATAATTCCTTCTCAGTCAAATCATTATTCAAAACTAAGGGAAATCTCTTTGTTCTTCTCTTCTACCTTCTCTGGATCAACTGATTTTGCTAAACTCTTCACTTCATTCTTGAGATTCTTCTTCTTTTGACCGTTTCTGGAGCCTGTGATGCAATTTCTTCAGACGTCTAGCTATCAAAAAAAACTGCTTGTCAACTCATGAGCTCACATTGCTGCCATATGAAGCTCACGAGTGTTCGGTGGAGTGAGCTGCTCATCAAGCGACTATGAAAATATTCCAGAGCCAATAACATGTGCAATTCCTGTCAAATGGGATCTTGAATATTAAGCATTCAGCATTGTAGTCAATATCTACTACTTAAAAGTCATCGTTCTAATGAAAAGCTGAACCCTTCTCATGAGTGAAAAATGAGGGCTTGAAATTGTGCAGAGAATGAATCAAAAGTTTTTTTGTCCTCATTGTTGGGGTTGCTAAGATTAGCCTTTGTCCTAATTGTTGGAGCTTCTTGCATCGCAGCTCATCAATAACAAAAACCTCCTGTACGAGGAGGTGCTCACTTCATCAGTTCCTCAGGCGCACTAAGCACAGTTGTCTTTTTCACAATAGTAATAGGTGCAGAGAGTACATCATTTACTCATAAAAAAGGAAAAAAAAAAAAGACTCAGTAAAGACAACTTCATCAAAAACCATAGTGACTTCAATGAAAATAGTCAACGGGGTGATATTTCTTAAGATACTTTCTTACTTGTCAAGGTTTCCACTTCAAAAGGAATTCACATTTCATGGGCTTAGTCAAGGAAAGTCACCACACAGCATCAGTTCTGTCTTCAGGGGCAGACATTGGCGAACATGCATAGGAAGCGTCCCAGCTATAAAATAGAGAAGAGAAGAAAATGGAAAGTACAAATAGTCTACCTGATCAGTAATCTCCAAATGCAATCTTAATCATGCTTTTAGTCAAGCACTAGTAACAATGTAATACAAGAATCCTCATCTCCATAAAGCGAGCACAAAAATCCATGGGAGAGTGAGAATCTTTAGTATGTGTTGAACTTCATATATGTCCCACATGCAATCCAACTATATGTAATGAATGCAACATCCAAACGACATGATGTCATGTGTGCAATAGGTTCAAAGTACCTCAATGATGGCCAAATGATGGCGTCGCGCACAACAGGATCAAATAATAACATGCACAATAGTGGGCAAACACGACACGGTGCAAAATCATTGAGTATTATCTTATCACAAAACGGATTTTGCCATTACGTCCGGAACGTTGAAAAAACCAAAGAGAAGACTCTCTGTTCAATCAAACAAAAGTTAGTGAAAGCAATGAAGTTGAGCACAATGTTGCTCTTTATTGTCCAAACAATGTCTATTCACAAAATAGACATTGTCGCATGGGTTGTCGTGCAAGTCAAAGCGCAAATTTTGCCCGGGTGCGAGACACTAGCATGCAAATTGAGATGCAAGTGAAACAATACATCATTTGCAAGGGTCAACAAACGCAGTGGAGAAATTCATCATGTTGATTGTGTAGGTGATAAATACTAATGCGTGCTTTTCTTGATGTGGTGGGATTGAAGAGCAAAGTCAGAGTGTAATGTAACACATCATTTATGCATTTCTTGGTCGGGTGGGTAGGCCTACACTCCCAAAATTTCCCCTATGCAAGAGATGTATTGGAGGATACCAAAATTTGTTTGAACTTTACTAAAACAACGAATAATCAAACATAACCTACAAGATTAAAAATCAAAGAAACAAAATTAAAAACGCCTAAAGTATAAAAATGAGAATATGAAATGCAAAATTAATTGCTTAAAAAGAACATAATTGAATACAAATAGAGGACTTGTAACACCTCATCTATAGGCAAGAGAAAGGAACTTATAATAAACAAGGCAACATTCCTGTGGGCAAGAACAATGGATTTTTTATGAATGTGATAGATTGCCTACGGGCAAGAACAGAACCTTTAGACTCAAACTGAATACACAAAAATGCCATAATTCTAATGAAATGAGAATTCTAGTGAAATGAAAATATAGAAGATCTCTACTCACTTTCAACGCCATCAGATCTGTAACACATACAAGCGGACAGAAGGAGTATTCTAGGGCTCAAAATGAAATTTTATGTACCCTCAAATAAGAAATACTCATGCAAAAGTAATCAAAATTTGAATATTTTAAATCCTCGCATACAATAAAAAATTAAATTTCAAAATTTAAGTATGTTGACTCAAGAAATTCACTATTAATCTTAGGAGTGAGATCACGAGGTTGAGTTTTGAGACACTCAAACCTTAGAAGATGCAATTCATTATATTTTACTTCTAGAGAAGCATAAGAAGGCTCATCTAGAACTAGAGGTCCAAATTCATCCCTCAATCATCCTCACATTCTACACAAAGGTCTACTATTAGACCTAAATCTTTTTATTTAGTGCCCAGCCTAATAGAAGTATGCATGGATCATCCTCTAAGACTAAGAACATAATATATTTTAAATGTTATAAGAAATGCCATATACAACATCAGTTTAAGGCAAAGAACATGTTATTAAATGAGGTTGAATAAGAATTAGAAGAGAAAGTTGATGATGAGATGAAAGAAATTCATGATAATACTCCTCTATTTGATGAAGATGTTGATCATGTGGAAGACTGGTTAGGTGTAATGAAATGTTTATCCACATTATAGATAAAAAAGATTGTCAAAGGAGGAATATTTTCACCACAATTTCTAACGTAGTAGAAAATTCTGTAAAATGGTTATTGATGGGAGTAGTGCAATGAATGTAGTATCGACACACACTTTCAAAAACTAAAGTTAAATCGGAACACCATCTAGAGTTATACACATCGAGTTTGTTAAATGACACTACTTTACCCATCATATCTAGATGTTTAGTGCTTATTAGTACAAGTGATTATATAGATAATATATGGTATGATGTATTTCAAATGGACGTAGCCCATATCATTTTAAGAAGACCTAGTTCTTTGATAAGGACATCATACATTTAGGTGAAGAGAACACTTATATATTTCAATTTAAGGACAAAACATTCAAGCACTAGCCATTTAACCCACCAACAAGAGTAAGGCAAACTCCTCCATATAAACTATTCCAGCCACCATCTTATACACCTACATTAGACATATAACCTACACATACTTCATTTGAATATGACTAGAGTGTCATATTTATAAGAATAATTTATGGTTGTTATTCAATAAAACCAATTCATCTTAATAGCACTACTTCATAACCACTTTAAAATCATCCATTGATAATGTTTACGAAGACAATCCTCTAAAATCAGTTGATCTTGCTAACATCCCTGCATATGTATTTGTTGATTCTATATTTACAATTGCACAGAATTTTCAAAGCCCTCATGATAAAGTAAAAAAAAAAATAGAACAAAATATATTGAATCTAAAAATAAAAATAAAATATTTAAAGAGTTCAAAATTGAGGATCATGTATTAATAAAAGTACATCTCAAGAGATATCCTTCCACTCAATTTAAAAAATTGAAAGGTAGAGCATGTGGGTTATTTGAGATTATTAGGAAAATTGGCATGAATGAAGATATTATTGAATTGCAAAAAGACAAGTTTATCAACCAAGATTTTAATGTGGAAGATTTTATATCATATAGAGAATTAGCCAATTTCCAAATACAAAACTTTTTTGCAGCAACACTAGACCATTCTTTACAAGAGCCAAATCAACACTCATCTTTTAAAGTGGGCCACATCATCACATATAAGAAGGATCAACTTGGCTATCATAGATTCCTAGTGAGGTGGACAAACAAACCACCTCCTGAAGACACTTAACTCACAAGAGAAGATTTAGAAAAGCTAGCAACCGACCTGACACCTGACTAAGACTGTAACTCTTTAGAGAAGAGTTCATTAGGATCCAATAGAAATGATGTAGCACATGAAAGTGGTCCAATTACATGGGCAAGAGTAAAATCACATGAGCACAAGCAATGAAGGATCTTTGAGGACTAATGATGAGAATTTAAATCTTTTTATATCTTATGAGTTTGATCTTATGTTTTTATGGAATTTAATGTATATGGTGTTGTAAACACAATTTGCACTTAATATTATTATTTATCATTGTATTATGTCTAGTCATGCTCAAGATAGAAAGAGCTGTCATGCTAGAGTGTCAGTGTGCATGGAATTGATTTAGGTAGTTTCCAAGTGTGGCCCATGCATGGAGCAAGGAGGCCAACACCACCTTCATCTCACATTTCCATTCTTATTTTAAGTTTGAATGAAAAAGTGTCTCTTCATTAGAATTCAGTTGCATAAGAAATCTTTCGAACTAAAGTGATTATTATCGTGCTTATGTTTTGGAGTGGATTTCAAAAAGCTAGAAGACTTGGTGGCCATTCCAAGGAGGTTGGGTAATCTCTTTGAATCCCTATTTTGATAAATAGTTTTAATTTTATGCATTTTTTATTGTAGGTCTATGATTATGTTCTAATATGTTCAATCCATCATAAAAATTTTAAAAATTCAATTATCTCACGCTGCTAGATTCAGCCAATAAATCTATCTTTGCTGGACTAATCTTGTTCTTTTTGTTTTTTGACCTAACAAAACTCCAAAAAATTTCACTAAATTCTCCATATCATTGGTCCACATCTTATAATTAAATAACCATAAATTTAATTGGGGTTGTTCTAGCCAAATTCATAGATAACAAATCAACCCTAGTTCTCACATTTGTTTGCTATTTTTTTCCTATGTTTATTTCAGTAATATATAAAATACAAAAAAAAATATTAAAACTCTACAAGAAAATCTCTAAACTTTCAAATCACACCTAGAAATTTCCTTGGCCATTTCCAAATAGAATTATTGAATTCCACTAATTCTACACAATCAATATCCTAAAATTGGTCTATTCTGGACAGAACTAACCTACATTTGGACCACTTAAATCTATTATATCCTTAGCACAACTTCCAGAAATAAACTAAACAATATTCCCTTTAAATCAAGCTCAAGTTTGTTGGATCATATACCTATAGAGCAAGAATCAATTGGTAAGAAATTCAAATTTTATTCTGTAGATAGATTATATAACTTGTGACATATCTCCAAATTTCAACCACCTTTACCTTTAAAGTAACTCTTCTACAAAAATTGATCTTAACTATACTAATCATATTAAAAGAGTGCCTCCTCATCCACCAATTAATCACATCAGTGATCTAAGGCACCATTATCTCACCCCATCATCAAAGAGAATTTGGAGAAGCTAGCACCAAACCTGACATTTGACATTATGTAGCACATCTAGATAACCCAGATCAAGGGCACGGCCATATGATGCTCAAGCCATGAAATAACCACAATGACTTTCATCATTTCAGTTTATTTTTTTTTTTCATGTTTATGGATTGTATGTGTTTAAATATTTAGTATTGTGTAGACTTTATGTATCAAATGGCTATTCTAAATGTAAAAAGGCTAAGGCGAGTGGAATTAAGTGATTAGGGATTGATGTGGCTCCCCAAGAAAGTAGCTAGAGAATGGTGGGATAGTCCATCATGAAGAAGAGAGTAGTTACGTTAGATTCTAACAAGCCCAAGCAAGGGGTCAACCTCTCCATCCTCTCCTTTTCCTCCTTAATTTTGATTTTAAATATAGGGACATGTCTCTTGATGTTTGTTTCAATTGTACAAAACACTATAAGACTGAAATGAAATAGTGATTGTTGTGCTTACATGTTTTGGAGTAAATTCCAAAAACCTAGAAGGCTTAGTGACTGGCCATTCCAATGAGAGATTGGTGATCTTCTTGGATTCCCTACTTTATTGAGTAGGTCTTAATTTTATGTCATTCATTTTTTATTGCAAGTCTCTATCATTTTCTTCAGGTATGTGTAATCCATCATAAAATAAAATATAAAATTATTTCTCTAATAGCAAATCTAACCATACCAACTAGAGTAAACTTAAAAATTTATCTTTGCTAGACTAATCTTATTCCTTTTATTATTTGACAAACCAAAACTACAAAATTCACCAAATTCTCCAGACCCGTATGTCACATCCCATAGTACAATAAACCAATTTTATTTAGGGATTAGTCAAATTTTTAGAAAACAAATAAGCTCTAAAGTCTATATGTTATTTCTTTTTTTTTTTTAAGACTTGCAATTGCAATTACTTAAACACAAAAAGGAAAATACAATCAAGTTAAGGAGGATAGATTACACATCTATCTTCCTTATGAATATCTAAATAAGCAATATGAGGAAAACAATCTTCCTCATTCAAGAAGAATTAACACCTAATTTGAAACAATAATCAGCTGCCCTTTTAAATGATCAAGGCATAAATGAAAAAAAATGATATTAGCAAATCTATATAAATATGAAAGCTCAGCCTGATTGTTGTCTTCCATCTTGCTGATTTGATGCTGAAAATTCTGAAATGAATTCTTTAACCAATGCATTGCCTTTTGATTGTCTCCTTCAAATACAAGTCCATTAGCTTCCAGTAAAGAAGAAGGTAGAACTTGATATAGGAATAATAGAGCTTGAATTTCAATATGAGTAAAGTCTTAATGTGAATAGTTCTTTACAGCTGCTAGAATAAGATTTCCATAATGATCTCTAAATACAACACCAAGCCCAACCGTATGTGGTTCAATGAATGTACCATCAAAATTGACTTTCATCTATTTAGGAGGGGGAGAGTACCAACAACAATCAATCGGATGAAATCGAGTAGCACCCCATTGCTCTTTAATGGTAGAAAAATCAATTTTAAGTGTATTACCCAAGACACTAGCTGCAATAGAATATGGAGTTGCATAATACTCACTATGCACTTTTGCATTTCTTGCTTGCCATAAATGATAAATTAGCTGGAAATAGATTTTGACTTGAGGAGAGTTTATCAATAGTAATTGTGTCATTTTTTTGGATAATTTGAGATAGATTATTTGGGACCTTTATTCCCTCATTTAGAAAATGCTTGAAGAACTTTGTGGATTTGCTTGCTCTCAGAAAATATATGTTTCAGATCTTCCTGCATATTGCATTTCTAGCCACATTGATTTGAATTTGCTAAACATTTACTATTCAACCATTGATTGGTAGGAATAGCATTATTCCAAATTCTCCACCAGAAGATAGCCTCACTCGAAAGGAACTTTAAACATTTAAGCCATTGCAACTGATCCATACTACATTGGAATCTGAAAGTATAAGCTTGATAAGTGATAGATTTAGAAATTTGTGAGTAAAGCAGTTCGGGATAATCATTCTGCCTTGATGAATGAATTTAAATGTTCATAATAATGTTTATCAGCTCTGGACCAAAGTTAAGCATAAGCTTTTCCATATTCCATCTACCATTTTCAATCAAAGAATCCAATTTATCCTCAAGACATAAAGAGCTGCTGACAAATGTTGGCCATGTTGTTAGTGATCAGTTCAGAATGCAAATGTCCTCAAGAATTTTTATATTTTCTCCAATAACAAGCTTCCATCTGATTACATGTTTAAGAGATTTTCCACCATCACAAAGAATTTTCCAAGTTGAAGAAACATTCCTGTATGAATTATCATTCCATATATCATTGCCATATATCTCTTTTATTATTTCATTGTGCAACTTATTAGGATTGGATATAAAATCCCAAGATAGTCTAGCTCTTAAAGGGCTGCTCCAATTCTTCAAATAGATAATTCCTAAACATCCAAATCTAAAAGTTTTGCAAACATCATTCCAATTAACATAATGAATTTTTCAAGCATTAACATCATTTGCTCATAGGAACTTTCTGCATAATTTTTCAATGAAGCTAGTAACCGATTTCAAAACCATAGAATGAGTAAAAGTAAACAATTAGCTAAAGATACTAAAGTAGGTTGAATAAGAACCACTCCTCTAGCAATAGATAGTAATTTGGACCCCCACCCATGAACTAACTTATCTGCTTTGTTCATAACCATGCTGAAATTGAAAATTTTGAGCCTTTTCAGAGACAATTTAATGCCAAGGTAATTTAACTCATTGACTCTATGGAATCCACAAAGCTTGGTAATTCTAGATTTCAAAGGTGTGATATATTTCTGCTGAAGAGAATTAAAGATTTATCTATATTGGTTCTTTGTCCAGTCCAAGTGCAATAGGTATCAATTGCATTTTTAAGATATTTTGCTGCTCTTAATGTAGATTCGGCAAATAATAGTATATCATCTACAAAGAGCAGATAACTGATTCGCTTACCATTAGTCTTCAAAGAAATGCCAACTTTGTTGCATTGATTAGGAGAAAGTGAGAGTAGCTCATAGCATAAGTTAAAGAGAAATGAGAAAAGCGGGCATCCTTGCATAAATCTACATTTTCCAACAATCCAATTAGATCTCTTTCCATTAGTAATGATAGAGTATCTAAGTTTTTTCACACATTGTATGATCCATATTATAAATTTAATAGGAAAATTAAGTTGATGAAAAACATGCACTAAAGTATCCCAACTCATACTATCATAAGCTTGTTCCATATCTATCTTCATAGTCATTAGACCCTTCTTAGAGGAAGAATTTCGGATTTTATGCATAATCTCTTCATTAATGAAACTATGACCCGAAATAGACCTATTAGGAATATATGTAGCTCGCTCTTCTGATATTAAGTTGGGGAAAAGATGCTTGAGCCGAGAGACTAAAATATGAGCAAAAACTTTATATATTGTTCTACAAAGACTAATAGGATGAAACTTGGCTTATTTTCATTTTCACACTTTGGAATGAGAATAATGAGTGTATCTTTCCAACTTTCCTCTGTGTCCTTCCATGAAAAAAATAGAAACTGCATTGCAAACTTTAAGCTTCACAATATCCCAAAAATTCTTAAAAAATGATGCTATAATACCATAAATTCCAGGGGACCTATGCATTGGCAGATTTTGAATAACTTCAAAAATTTCACTATCAGTGACATCTCTAATAAGAAAAGATGCCATGCTTTCATCTAGAACAATATGCAGCTGAGGCCAATTGTCCTTCACAATACTTTAAATCCACTTGGAATTAAAGAATTTTAGAAATTCTGAATGCATATGATCTTCTTGAGTAATTAGCAAGCCATCATCACTCACAATAGTATTGATTTGACTAGAATTTCTCCTGGCATAAGCAAAAGATTGAAAAAAACGGTTATTGCAATCTCCATCTTTAATCCATCTTATTTTGAATCTTTGTCTCCACCAAGTGTATATTCTAGGTTGACGATAGTTCTTTAGCTTTCACTTTTATTTCAATCTCTTGTTCTTCATTTAGACCCTCCTCAGAACAGTCCATATCTTGTATATTTATTAAATCCTTTTCAAGAGAACATTTTAGGTCATTCAATTCCTTTAATTTATTTTTACTCCAAAAGAACAGAGCCTTCAAAGTTCTATTGCTTTTTCTGTTTAGGATTTTAGCAGCTGAACCATAATCGACTTTCTTCCATTTATCTCTAACAATTCTCCACGCTTGAGGATACGTCAAACAAACATCTTCAAACTTAATCCAATTAGAATTACTTCGGATGGTCTAATTGAGCTGAATAAGAATAGGGCAATGATCAGAAGCCAATCCAAGTAGATGTTGAGCAACAGCTTCAAGAACAAGAATAATGGCAGCAGAGTTTAAAAGAATTCTATCAAGTCGCTCCCAAACTTTACTAGACTTGTCTTTGTTATTAGTCCAGGTGTATCTAGGACCACTGAATTTGCATTCTGAAAAATCATTCCTTTGCATCATTTTAAACATTTCTTTAGAACCGATTGAATATTTGAATGGCTTTCTACCTTTTTTGTCTTTGGGATTACAAATGCAGTTGAAATCCCCTCCCACTAGGTTGGGGTATTAATGTTAAGATTCTAATCAAACAGTGTCCATAGACAACATCTATCAACATATTTATTTTTAGCATATGTAGCAGCAACAGTCCAATGTTTATCTGATTTGTCTCTTAGATATCCAATGATGCATTGCTCATCGATGATAGTTGGAGTGAATTTGACTTCATTACGTTTATAGCAAACAATTATGCCTCCTAAAAGAACTTGGGAAGGAAAGCAGCATGCCTACCATTCATTACTAAGATATAACTGAATTTCTTTATTGTTAAAACTAGAAATTCTTGTTTCAAGATGAGCCAAAATTATATATTGTGCTTACCAATAAGATGGCGAGCATAGTTAACCGTGGACTGCTTCCGAGCCCCACAGAAATTCCAAAACATGATAGAACACATTATAGTAAGAGGGGGGAGGAATTTTTCGCTCTAATACCTCCTTTAGAACTACTACCTTTAAGTAATATGTGACAATTGTACAAATTGTCATGCCTTTGATAATTGGAGTATTTGTTA
>JAJBZI010012535.1:0-10635 GCA_021234465.1 Dendrobium hybrid cultivar
TATTAAGTTGTCTCAATAAACAACTATGATGCCATTGGATGTATGCAACCTAGAAAAATAGACTATCTATTAAGTACGATTTGCCTTCGAAGGATACAATGCAACAACTCATGAGTTCATATTGTGTACTAAGGTTAGATAGTCCAAAATTAGCTTGAAGCTTCCACAAGGTAACTATGAATAGGTGTCATGTCAAGTTCATAGTGCTCCGATGCCCCCATCTCAAAAAATAAACCCAATGAGGTTGTAGACCATCATATCAAAAAATGGAGGCATAAATTGCCTCATACACGCATGCCCTCTTGAGATTTCCGTATGAGCTCACAAGATGAAATAAGCCCAAGTAGGTTTAACTTTGTGGGACCTCCTAAATCCTTTCAATCTAAGAAGCCCGATCCAATTTTGAGATCTAAATCCCAACATATGCTAGCAAAATAATTTTCTAGCATCAATATCTTTGGTAGTTTTTGATGCTAGTAGTAAAATATGATAAGAACCCTGTATAATCACAACAATCAACCGATCAGATGGGTTTAAAGATGGGCATCTAAAATTCAACCTAGTGACGCACATGGCTAGATTCTGACCAATGAAGACCTTTTTTTCTCATTTTGGTAAAATGAGAGATAGAGTAATCAATCCTTCAAAGTTATCTTTGTCCTCCTACATCTTTTGATGCCAAGATAATTTATCATTAACACTCTTTAGTAATCCAAATCATGATGATCAATTGGTATGATGCCATAAGGGAAAGGAACACAAAACAAAATAGGATTAATAAGACTGTAAATATAAGACTAAACCAAATGGTAAAGTGGCCTGCTATGGTAAGAAAATTATTATTATTATTACATCATTGATCGCTCATTACTAATGATCATGTCATATTGAAGTACCCCATGCTCCTATTACATGGCAATTTGTAGACCTACAAGAAGTCCTATTGGAAAATCAACCCCTTACGAGTCAATGTTATAGCCTAGCTTATTCATTGAGAACCTTTAGCTGAATAGATGCATTCATGATCGGTCCATTGTTCTTTCAAATCAATGAATAAAATCATTTGATAAATTCAAATTTATAAGATTTACTAAGCAACCTACTCCTGTCTCCTCCCTAACTCACGCATCCAGGACAAATCACACGTGCTGCCATGCATAAATAATCACTAGCCCACCTACCACCTAACCTTCCCACTTATGCACTCGACCCACTTCACTCACAACCTTGCTTGACTATTCTTCCTGCAGCCCTGCCCAAATCGTAGAGCATCTCCATCCCTCTAATCTCCTTCTCCACATAAAACCCGCAACACTTCCTGCTCCAATCCACAAGCTTAACCTCCCTAGGTCGCCGCCCTTCCAGCCACCTCAAACTCCCCACATCTCTCCTACTCTTTCTCTCTCTAAGTGAAAGAATCCTCAAACTTCCCGCATCTCTCCTACTCTTTCTCTCTCTAAGTGCAAGAGTCAAGCTCCCTCTCACTACATATTAGATAAGTGCTCACTCTTTTTCTCCACCCCTCTCCCTCTCTCCCTCTCTTTTAAAAAATTGGAAAGCGAAAAAAGAAAAGAAGATCAGTTAAAAAAGGTGAGGGAGATAACGAATTTGTGCTTCGATCCCCTCGCCAATTCACTTCTTGTCGTCGGCCTCGCTCGCACAAGTTATAACTTTGAAAGTTATAAAATCAATTACCCATTTATGTTATTCTAACGTGGCTAGGAAACTTGTAATTTAAGTACCCATTCATTTTGTTTCAGTGCAAAGGGGGGAAACTGCAAACATAATTACCTATTCATGGGTTCCAACACAATGGGGAAACTTACTTTTCACTCAAGCAGCTGCCTGAAGACCCTACACGCTTCTAATAAAAATGTTGGGGTAGAAGTGTTACGCCCCGGGATCTAAAAGAGAAATTTAAACCTACTTGTCCTAATTACTTGCTAATTTCTTGTAGTTTACCATTTCTCTAAGCCAACTAATTGTCTCAAACAATAAAGAATACACATCAAGAGACTATACACAAAATATTTCTTTCAAAAAAATTATATCACAATAGTCCAGATTATAATGATTGCAACAAAATTAAAAAAAAAAATACAATCTGAACTATAAAATTATGTGTACCTTTCAAAATCAGATTTTCTACTTTCTATTAGACTCAGTTTACTCAGCAGAACTCTTACCATTGCCTGAAATATTATAAACAAGGTGAGTGTGAAACCCGTTAGACCACCCTTTTTCTCCCCCATAATAGAATTTAATTCACAATTTAACATGAAAATAAACAAATAATAAAGGTATCATTTACTTTACAGTTTTAAGTATACTAGTTCGCATATGAAAGTGAATGCATGAATGCACATGCATTAATGTCCCTTATAATTCTCAAATTCCACCTCCCACCTTCTAAATACAGGTGTAGAGCAGAGCCTAACCAAAGCAAAGAATATTCTAATACAGATTTAGTTCAGAGTTAGAACAGAGGAGAGTAATCCAAAATAGAGATATATTTATCTTGGGCGACAAATAGAGAATTTCAGTATATACTTCTTTCCACAATAGAGCTCCAAAATATCATAAAATGTATGATAATATAAATGCAATATGTAACTGAAGAATTAAAAGCAATTATAAATTAAATACCAGCTTCATAAAAACACCCACATTTCAAGTGTTTATACAAAGTTCTCAGAATTTTAACAAATTTACAAAGATTATGTAACATTTTATATTAACATACTTTGACAACTATAGAGAAGTTCAAATATGCCACAATTTTTCAAAATCATCATAAATTCATACAGAATGAACTGATTGATAATATTTTGCATTCTTACTCTCAAATTGTCCAGAACAGAAAATATTACAATATACTTTCTCAAACTCAAGAAAAACACATTTTAAAGCATATCTCTTCATAAACACTTAGCAGTTGAAATCAGAAATAAGATACGGGTTGCTTACCTCGAGCCTGACAATTTTCTCAGTTGGCTGAGCGGATGATTCTGGATTTTAGACTCCAAATCTCCTCCTTTTTCTCTTCTTTCGCGGCAAATTGAAGGTGAAATGGGTTTTAGCAAATGGAACAAGATATTTTTAATATTTATAAAACACTAATTCAGCTTAGCACAGCGATGCCCAAATTTTCAGCACCATAGTGACCATAGAGAAATTTTTTAGATTCTCCTCGAATCTCCCAAGTCTCGACCAAGCGTTGTAGCGCTCGACCAAAATTAATTTTTCCACATTTTTCTCGAGAGATCCATGCCGAGGCGCTGCCAAGACCGGCATCACAACACCCGCAAAAGAAAATTCAAAATATAGTTTTCACTTCTCAGAACCCAAGCCTTGATTATTTCTATCTCATTCAGCATTTTCATACTTATAATTATTATTAAACTCAAAATTAATGATCATTAATGAAAAATTACTAGAATTTCAGACGACGAATATCACAAAAACTCTGGTCGTAGTGTCACCCGATATCGGCCATCCCATTTTTGTATGAGTGATGTGTAACATTTAACACTCCCAAAAAATTTTCCAACACGGGGAAAACATAGGGAGGTTAATGAAATTTATTCTAAAAATTAATTAAATATGGGACAATTAAAAAGTATGCACGATTAAAAATGCAACGAAACAAAATTATAAATACACACTGAGAACAAAAATATGAATAATGAAATGTAACATTTATTGTTTCGAAAGAACAAACATATACAAGGGATTTGCAATGAACATAATAACTTGTCTACGGGCGCGAATATGGGACTTGCGATGAATATAACAGCTCTCCTATTGGCTGAACAAAAAATTTATAATGAACACAAAACTCACCTACGGGCAAGGATAGGATATTGACTCCTATTGAACCATAATTCTATAACTACATCAAAATGAAACATTCACAACATTAAAAATATAAAATAATTTCAATTTGCCTTCAACACATGCCACCGAATCAAAGCAGAAATAAGGTGTACTCTACGCCTCAAAATAAAATTTTACAAGCCTTCCATAGCAAATATTCATTAAAAAAATCAAATTTCACTATTTTAAATTGTGTATAGGTCAAAAATATAAAATTTTAAACCTAGGAGCATCATCTCAAGAAGCACGCAGTAGCCTCGGGAAGGTAGAATTAGCCCTAAGAAGCATGTTATCATCTTGAGAAGCCTATCATTTTCTTGAGAAGCATGCAATTATGTCAAAAAGCATGCAATCATTTTAAAATAAAGAAATTTAATGCAAATTAAAAGCATGCAAACATGTAATATAAATACACCGAAATGCGTTTAAGTGCATCGGAAAAGATTGCCAATACATGGGAAACATGCATAGTATTATGCAAGTGCACCAAAAAGTATGCAAGTCCATTGTGCACATAGATTGAAAAATGTGTGTACATAATTTAAAATTCTTCATATGTGCTTCAAAATACTCAAACAATAAAATTAGAGAAGGCTGCAGAAGGTTAAAAGTGGCTAATTTTATATCATATTTATAAATTAATCACATGCACGTGCTTTGATCATCGTATTGAACTCCTAAATCTTATATTTAGGAATATTGCGCAGGTTATATTTCAAGTCCAATCATTTTCCTTGAAAGTATTAGAGTTGATACGACTTGAATTAATAAGCAACAACACGATTATAAAATTCACACAGATATTTATATTTAGGTTCACATTTGGCTTTCAAATTCTCTATAACGAAATTCATTACAAAAATACAAACCTTCAGTTTTATTTCATATAACAATTTATGAAATTAGAAGTTGAATTTGATTATCTGTTAGTGGGCAAATAGAATTGACGAAGTTTAAATAATAGATTATGAATTATTAAAAATCCCGATGATAGTAGTGTTGAAAGTGAATACAACTAGAGGGGAATTTATTATCAAAATACAATTTGAACTCAAATTGAATATAGTCCTCTACTAACAAACGGACCGAGTTGATTAAGTTTAACTGGCAAAAATGGAAATACTCAAACAACCATAATGATGATTGTGTTGAACATTAATCTTAATTGGAAAGAACTCTATCTTTTAATACCTCCAAATTTCAATAAAATACAAATACATTTAAAGTGACTTCAAAGTCACCCCAATGATAGTTGTGTTGAAAGTAAATCTCAACTGAAGGGGTTATCAAAATTTTAAAATTCAATGCCTATCAAGATTCAAATATTTTAAAATGAAATTTAATCATCTTATAAATTAAAGCAAACTTCGTCCACTCTCCACGATTGTTTACGGAGTATGATGAATTCAAGAATAACTTTAACTCACAAAGAGTGAATGTCCAATTGAGAATATAACTAAGATTCATTCTCAAATAATCTCCCTCCAATAAGGACGTGACATGTATCCTCTAAACGGTGGTTTGGCTCAATAGATCTACATGAAAAATGATTATGATCAAGGCCCTTTGACTCAGTGGTTTGGCCCAACGGCTCCACTATATTACAGTCAAATTCAGAGCTCATATGTTCCCCAATGATTATCACCCTTAAATAATAAATCATACAGTAAACTTGATAGGCTGAAAGCAAAGGTTGACGTAAATATGTTTCTTAGATAGACATTCACCCAAGTCCACCAAGTATCATTGTACAAAGCAACTTATGATTGTCGACAATGATCCTTCAGTCAGATAGGATCAACTGCCTCCCCTGATTAATTAGATTATAAACCATAACAACCAAAGATAATAGAACTATGAAATCTTAATCAAATTCATCATTATTTCCCACACCATCCGCCTCAAGTGTATGGTGATAAATTTTAAATCCAAAATATTAAATTTAATATCAAATTCATTGCTACTATATATCAAGTACTAAATGACTATCTAATAACCATCCTTAATAAAAAATGTTCTCTCATCAGTAGAAGAGGTAGTTAATTATAAGGGCTTGCACTTATGAGAAATCAAAATTCAGATTTTTAAAGTCCTCACTAATGAGGGAGAAATCTTTATCTATAACCAATTTGCCCAGCGAAAATTCCCCCCGGAATTTAATCATTCAAAACTATCTTCAAATCTATGTGGAGAGGCTGGGGCCAAAAATTTTCAGAGCCCACATCTACATCCTTTTTTATATTTTTCAAGAATAGGGAGATTTGATGTCTTTTTCATATACATGTTCCAATGTCCATGCTTTGACATCATAGGAGCCAAATGAAAGAGCATGCCAAAATACATGCAGTTATAAGGGAGTCCTATGGAAACACAGAAAATAACAATGGAATTGTTTAGTTACCTATAGAAAATCAAATGTCGTAGACATTCCTTAGCTCCGAGAAGCAAGTTACAGAAGAGCTAAATCAATGCTTTTATCCTAAACACAGAACGTTGCTTTGACTATATCATTGGCTTTTTGCAACTCACCCTTTGAATAGAGTGTTGCAATAATGGAGTAGCAAGTCTCAAAGTCGTACTTGAGGGAGTTCTGACACAAAACTTTATACTCATTCAAGATAGAATTGGCAGTCTTGTTCATGCACAACCCATGTTTTCTCTCTGTAAAGCCACCATCTCCAAATTGCAAAGTGTTTCTAGGAACTGCTGGCATCATTAGGCCTCCACTTGCATATACCTTTCTCTCAGAACCTGTACTGAAATCTTCAGCATGCTGATTTCTAACAGTCTTAATGCTGTTGTTGTTTTTAGACCACAATGAGGTGAAAAACTTGGAATCTACATCAGTTAAAATATTAATTACTTCTTTAAGTCGTCCCTCTTCACACGAAAGCTTAATAGAAGTTGCTAAAGATTCAAAATTCAATCCATCTCCGGCTTTATTAATGAGCTCTACAGCTTCTCTATTTTGCAACATATCTCTGATAATGTTTCTTGCTTCCTCCATTCTCCCCTTAGTATAAAGTCCTTTGATCAAATTTAGGAAACCCAAAAAATTAGGTGAGTATCCTTTTTCTCTGTACGCATTGTAGAAATTCAGGCCACCTTGCATCTCACCTTTAGTACAGTAGCCATATATGAGAGAACTGATAGTGAGGTCATCAGGTTCCAAGGAGCACCCTGCCAAATCTTTGAATAGTTGTATGCCTTCCTCTAAAAGACCAAATCTGCAATATCCATTTATCAGGGAGTTGAAGATGCGTATATTAGGAGAGATGCCATTAATAGCCATTCTTCCAAGCAAATGCTTTGCATCTTGAAGGAACCCTTCTCCGGATAAAGCACCTATAAGAGTAGCATAAGTAACAGTGGTAGGAAATAAACCATTGCACTCCAGAGAATCGAAAATCCTGAACGCCTCAACCAAACATCCATCACGACATAGACCATGAATCACCGAGTTGTAGGTAACAATATTTGGAGTGATGCCCTTCTTTCTCATTTTTGAACAAAGATCTAAAGCCTTCTCAAGAGATCCTACCTTGCAAAGTCCATCCACAATGATAGAATATACAACTACATCTGCAGAAGCATTGTTTTCTTCTGCTTCCAAAAGAAAATCAAGTGCTTCTTGAACTCTGCCCTTTTCCTTAAGAGTATCAACAACTACCGTCAGAACACCAAGAGAAATATTTCTTTTGCTCAAACCAGGTAAAAACCGAATTGCTTCTTCCACATTCTTTTTGCAAAGGTAGAGACAGATAATGTTTACCATCCTAGGCTCAAAAACTCCGCATGCCTTTATAAAGTCACAGAAAATCAGCTCAACAATCAAACTATTTCCACTATTTATGAGGCTCTTAAGGAGAATGTAGTATGACTTACTCCAAACTGTCAAACCTTTCAATCTCATCAAGATGTAAACTTCCAATGCAGCTGGGAAACACTCCCTCCTGCATAAGAAGGAAACAGAATCATTGCATATGGAAGTCAGTATTTCAGGATTGCACCTTTCAACCCTCGAGATCAATTTCAGAACTGCCTCCCAGTTACCATCTCTAAATTGGGCCTTCATCAACTTTCTATAAGTAATAGTATCTGCAACAATATTTTTTTCACATAGTTCCAAAAACAGTTCTGTTGCCATTTCTATTTTTTTTTCTTTGCAGAGTCCTACTATCATACAAATATGACATACATCATTTACAAATGTAAGAGTTCTTCTGTACTCCATAAAGATGTCAAGTGCCCTGTCAGCCATTCCAAGTTTACAATAACCATCAACCATTGTGCAATAAGTAAGGGAATTGGCATTAAGACCTTTCTTTGACATTTCTTCGAAAAGAGAACCAGCATCATCAACCATGCCGACAATGAAGAGAGCCTTAATGAGTATATTGACTGTAACCACATCAAAAGGAATTCCAGCCTGCTCTAATCTTCTCTTGGTGTCAATCACTCCTTGTGTATCATTTTCCATCATATAACCATGCAACAGGGTGCTATATGTAAAATTATCACCAAAACAGTTTTTTGAAATCTCATCTGCCTTGCTTGTTTTTCCAGCTTTACACAGGCCATTGACCACTGTATTGCATGTCATAGTAGTCACTTTAATACCCTTTCTGTCCATTTCTTCAAGTAATTCAAAAACTTCATCCAATTTCCTAATTGCACACAAACCATCAATCAAAACTGAATAGACAAACTCATCTGCAACAACATTCAACTCTTCCATTTTCCTGAAAACAAAGAATGCTTCCTCCATTTTGCATCTCTTGCAGAAACCTCTTATAATGCACGTATATGTAACCAAATTTGGTTTCAACCCGCTCTTCTCCATATATTGTAGTAATCCAATCACTTTTTCTAAATGCCCTTCCTTGCACAAGCCATCAATGACAGAAGTATAGCTGATCACATCCGGCAATATTCCATTTTCAGACATCAACCTATGCTTCCTAAAAGCTTCCATCAACAGGCCTTTTCGGAAATATCCACAAATCCAGCTAGTATACAGAACAGCATCTAAAACTATACCATCATTCTCCATCTTCTGTACAATACCAGAAGCTTCAGCAATTCTTCCTTCTCTACATAATGCATCTACCACAGCCGTATAAGTCATCAAATTAGGCTGAAAATTTCGGCTCTTTTGTACTCTCTCATAGAACCCTAAACCAAAGTCGGACTTCCCGATCCTAGAAAACCCAGAAATTATCGAACTGCAGACAAAATTATCAAACGGGTATCCGATTTCCTCAGAAGTCATTGTTTCCAGCACCTCGATTGCCCTTTCCATCCTACCCTGTGCACTGAATGATAGAACCAACAAGCGAAAAGTGATGAGAGAGGGCGAAATACCTCGGTTTCGCATGCATTCTTGCAAAAGTGACAATGCCCTCTCTGGGTCGCCTCCGGATGCGCAAACTTCACGGATAAGAGAATCCCATAAGCTCTTTCTGACAACAAAATCATATTTTTCATCGGTGGAAATGAACTGCTGGGCCTCTTCGAAGCGTTGGGATCTGAGGAGAGCATGAGTGACCAAGAAATGAGTTTTAGAATCGATCTGAACGGAATTGGAAGATAATTGAGAGAATGTCTCGAGAAGAAGAGTAATCTTTCGGCTTCTTAGGAGAAAGGAGAGGAATAGGTTAAGGGATCGAATACAGGGACTGATGCAGCTCTTGAGAAGGGTTTGAGGGCTAAGTATTTTCAATGAATATCCAATAGGTGGAGAAGACGAGGAAGTAAAAGCCCTTGTCGACAAGATTTGCCTCGGAAAAATCATAAGAAGCGAAGAAACCGCAAGGCGGAAGGTTGGAGAAAAAACCGGAAATAGCGCGGTACTTTTCTGCTTGCGCTTGTAGAATCAGACCCTCCAGAAAGGAACAGGAATTGAAATCCCGCTGTGGTAACGGTTAGTAGTCCACGCAACAGTGTGATTAACATCTATTGAACCTAATCATATGAATTATTAAATTATAATTTTATTATATTATTTTTTATCCAGGTTAAACAAAAAATCTGTCTTAGCAGATAAAAAATTAATCAAGGTAAAATCAAAATTTGAATCCAATAGATCTCAAGTAGAAGTAAATGAGCTTTGCATGGATTAACTATGCTTGATTTATTGGAGTTGGTGAATACTTCGATGATTTTTGACCCTCTACGCACAGAATGTAGCGGTTCGGGGGCAGCGCCCCGAACACAGGTGTCCCGCTGCCCGGTCTTTAGGGGTTTTATTTTGCTGATCCGTAAGGGATTTTTATGGATTTTTGGTTTGAGCCAGATCTTTTGTGCAGGTTTAGATTTAGCCCGATTTTAGCATTTATATAAAAGTTTTTTTCTCTAAACCCTAATGTAATTAAAAAAAAAAGCGGTTGTAAGAACCAATGAAGCATAATAAAAATCATCCCCATTTTGCAGGACGTAGCCCATGAATCAAGGATGAACTTAGGTAAATCTTTGTATATGTTTTTCCTTATTTTCCTATCTCTGTGATTGTACTATGATTTTCCGTTGTTCTTGCTTTCGAATCCCTTCATGACTCAATGCAAAATCAAATGGCACTAAGTTTGTTCTTGAGTTGGTATCAACTTGAGATTGGATTTTTAACCTCTCTAATTGAAAGCTCAATGATGAGAAATTTGTGCCAGAGATAGCTTAATGCTCATTTTTAATAATTTTAACATCTTTAAACATCATCTTTGAAAAAATGAGAGCCATCAACTCAAATTTGGAAGTAATAAAAAC
>JAJBZI010012537.1:0-11307 GCA_021234465.1 Dendrobium hybrid cultivar
TATTGGCTAAATACTTGGAACTTGATCTAATCAATTTATTTTAGAATTAAATGTGTGATGAATAATGAAAATGGTAGATTAAAGGTAAAATGGATAAAAGTTTTGTTTAAAGATTTGCATATAATAGGTTTTAACATTTTAAATAATATTAAGTAGAATGAATTGTGAATCACAAAGTTTTTTCTCAAGCAATATGTGCCGCATCCCCTAAAACTCTCCCATTTCAAACTAATAGGATCAAGAAAAACCAATTTGTTTTAGTTTTGCCCATCTGGGATCATGGTGAGGCGATGAGTTTACTCGACGTTTGCAAGGGATTTGGCTCTCAATAGTCATTGCTCTCAACATGGCGCTTAATGACTAATGGAGTTGAGATGTAATATGGATAAAAGTTTTGTTTAAAGATTTGCATATAATAGGTTTTAACATTTTAAATAAGATTAAGTAGAATGAATTGTGAATCACAAAGTTTTTTCTCAAGCAATATGTTCCACATCCCCTAGAACTCCCCTAGTTCAAACTATTAGGATCAAGAAGACCAATTTGTTTTAGTTCGGCCCAACTGGGATCATGCTGAGACGATGAGTTTACTCGATGTTTGCAAGGGATTTGGCTCTCAATAGTCATTGCTCTCAACAAGGAGTTCAATGACTGATGGAGTTGAGAGGTGGTGCCTAGGTTTGGCGGGAGTTGGTGCCTTAAACCCACCACCGAATTCTCATATTGTTGGCATACAAGTAATATAAATGAAATGAAATAAAATGAATTTCCATCATAGCATTAGAATGCCTGAAACTTGGATTTATTAATTAAATTTGTTAGCACATGCTTAGGGTTGGCATCCTACTAGCAGTTTTTGAATTGCAAAAAATGGAAGGAAACTTTTTTTAGACTCTCAGAAACCTGTCGGGGCTTAGCCAATTGACACTAGCCCACTTGTTGTCTCTCATTTCAATAGCAATCTTACTCACCATCTCCCCATAACTAATGGCTTTCTCCTTCTTAGCTCTCCTCTAGCCCATTCAGTGTTGGTCCAACGCCTGGAGAGATAGCAACTTTGGAAAATATATGAAATATTTAACAATTTAAATCATGGTCATGGGCTGATAATAAACATGACAGTATGGTGGCAATGCAATGAAATAGGATAGTAAAACAATGAAACATGATGACTTCAGGTAAAATGATGGAACTTGGCAACATTAGAGTTGTCATCATCATACATGACATTATAAAAATCATTCACTTGGTCATTTTCTTAGGTGCGACTTGTGAGGTTGTGCTTGAGAGCTCATCAACTTCCTCATAGTATCAACAACAAACATTCTTTAAGAGTGTTTACATTAGGGCCTATAGTTCACATGTTCTTTAGGAGAATGCTATTTTCATGCATTAATGCAATGTTGCAGGTCATGTATTTCATGCATTCAATGAAAGAGTTGTTGATAGTTATGTACAAAATTTGGATGCAAAAGGAAAAAAAATGAAATATATAAAGCTCTCACCTTTGATGTAGGCAAACAAGTTTATTATCGATCACTTGCCAGGATTGTCCATCTTCACAACAATGGAGCCTTGTCCTAACGGTAAGCTAGAATGCCCTCTCCTAATGGGCCTTGGACCTCTTTATATATATTTATGTACAAAATTTGGATGCAAAAGGAAAAAAAATGGAATATATAAAGCTCTCACCTTTGGTGTAGGCAAAAAGGTTTATTATCCGTCACTTGCCAGGATTCGTTCATCTTCACAACAATGGAGTCTTGTCCTGACGGTAAGCTAGAATGCCCTCTCCTAATGGGCCTTGGACCTCTTTATATTGGGATATAATGGGAAAATAATTACTAGCCTACTTCATTGGTGATTTAGAGATATTAGGTATTTTTACACATGGCTAATGTCACACAATTCATTTTTCACATTTATCTTCCATGACGCCTTGCTTTATCCATGTTCCTTGCTAGCTTTGATTACATTTTAGAGGGTGATCAAGATGTGTCATAAAATATGTTTTTGTTCAAATACAATAACTATGTAGCGAGGCAAGTTAACATGGCACCGCTATTCTCATTTGGTAGGTGAGTTGGTTATTCAATTCATTGTTATCCCTTTCTAACAAGCTTTACCCATCAAGGTAGCCATCGACTAGATAAGTCTGCTAGAAAAAAAAATTAGTATTCATTCTAAGTATTTTCCTATTGTGTTTATTGTCGCCCAAACTCATTATATGTCTCTTAAGCTTGTGGAACCCACCCATCAATTCTAACTAATGCCACCAAATTTTTTAATAAATAATATTTTTGGGCCCATACAACCTATTCTCTTATTTTTATGGTGTATGTTTCAATTTGAAGGACTTCTCTTGCCCTCTGTGTGTTTAAATCTGTATTTTATCTTGTGGTCAAAGAAAGTTATAATTGGCCTTATGAAAACCTTATCATTAATAAAAATATATGGAGAGGTGAGTAAAGATGGCGGTGGACTTAAGGGATTACTAATATATCTTTATATCTATGCAAGTTAAATTATCTATAATACATCTCCTTATGACCTGCCGACCTTACGTAGTGGCAAAGGCTTGATGTTGTTGTTGTTGTACATCTCCTTATGACCTATAGCTAGGCAGAGGAGCAAGCAATGAGGAATTTTGGCTCGGGTAATGTAGTAGTGTCGAATAGGGAGAGTTGGAAGCGGCTTGTAGCTACTGATTGCATAGAAGAAGTGTTGAGGTACTATATTAATTAAAGGAAAAGAAAACAAGAAAAAGAAGATTAGGCATTGAATCATAGGAACTTGTGATAGAAATTTTTTTTTATTTATTGAGAATGAATTATTAAATACAAGAAGCATTTTGAGGTAAGAATGCTATGTAGATATAGTATATGTTAAATTAGATTATTCAATTCGGGAAACATTATGAATGATGACATCCTTTCAATTTTGAACGAATGATCGAGACTTCGGAGAGAGAAATAAGTTCATCTGTTCTAAGGGGGATTTGATTTGTTTAGGGAGATACTCAACTTGTAATATAAGGGTCGAAGGATTCATAAGACTAAGCTTATACATTTTATGATTTCTCTAATCTATCTACCATGATTGCATTTATAGAATTTTTTGTATAATGAGCATGTTAAAAATATCTAAGATCATCAAGAGCCTAATGCATATTATGCATTTCCGCATGCCATATGATCATTTATTTATATGATTTTAAGTTAATTCTCATTAAATTATTTCAAATTTGTCCTCATTAAATTGAAGTATGGGACTATTGAATGATGTAAGATGCAAAAAATGAATATTTTTACTTCTATCATATTTTATCAGAAATGTCCATCATTATGAAATGATGAACAAATGCTTATATCAATTGCCAAGGATGAGAAAGGTTAAAATAATATGAATGAAATTAAAAGGACCTCAAGAAAGGCCATTTATGTGAGTTAGATGGTCTAATTTTGATGACCTATGCAAAAGAGATAATTCTTGATACTAGAGAGTTGGGATGGTCAAAGCTTTTGTTAGAAAATGAAAAGGAATTTGTGGTCCTAATAATGGAGAGTTAGGATCGTCCGATTTGTATTAGGGAAATTGAAAGAAAATTTTGAGCTTTGATACTAAAGAGGTGGAATGTTTCGACCTGTATCAAAATGATGATGATACAAAGAGGTCGAAACTTATAAGCATGAATGATATTTTTAAAGTCATGATTATTAAGAATGATTAGAAGAAGAAAAATAAAAGATTAATGTCAGTCACATGTTCATGCAATTATTATAATTGTTTTTTATTTAATTTTTCTTGCAATAATTAATAACTCATGTATTGAATTAACATATACTGCATTAGGCTTATTATGCATATTTATATGTGAATGCTTCCTATAGCTGCTATGACCAGCATAAACATTATCTTTTCATTGTATATTTGATTTTACGTTAGAATTATTTATTTTATTGAGCTTGTAGCAGCTATAGGAAGTATTGTATGGTTAATTTGATGCTATTCCTAATTTTAGGAAAATGAAAGAGCACATGTAATAGGAAACATGTGATGTATTTTGCTCTATATATTAATATTTTTAAATGTATGAATTTAGAGATTATAAAATATATATATGATTATAATATAAATTAAAGATATTTGGTCTGTGTTATTTTTTTTGGAAGTTATATTAGAAGCTTTATAATTTACATGATTTTACTTATTTATGCTTTCATTTTAATTTTTATGATGATTATATTATTTGTTATATGTTTGGACAATCAAGCTAGGCTATTTTTCATTTATTCAATCCTGGTGAGTTAAATTAAGATAAATGTGGTGAGATTTATGTTTGCCTTCTTCTATAACACCTAATGATATAATAGAAAGGGTGAAAATGGGGCATGATAGCACAATAGTAGAAAATATTGTTAGTCCTTTGTGGAATTTAATTATGTTGATCAATTAGATTTTATTGTTGACTCAAACCTTAATTTTATCGATTAAGCTCGACGAGAAGCTTGCTGGGGCGTCGTAGGGGCAAGGCACGCCCCTGCTCAGAAAAAGGTTTTCTTGTTTGTACAGTGTCGCAGTGTTGTAAATTCAGTGCCAAGGTATTGTGGATCCCTTTTGGGACAAAGAGCTCACCGTTGAGGCGTTGTGTTCGAAGTGCTGTAGCCTTGTGAAGTCATTTTGAGATAAAGGAGTTAGCATCATGATGGTGCGAGTCGGTTGGGTCAATTTTCTCATCATTTTTAAAGATTTATTACCAATTGGAGCATTGAACCCTCTTGTATCTACCTCTGAAGATGATGGACATGAGTGTGAAGTGACAAAAAGAGTGTGAGCATAGAAAATTTGTATAATTTATCTATTTTTCCTGATGGATTTCTTTGGTAGTATGGCTTTGTGGGTTTTTTCCTGTTTTTAGGTTTTACCACATTAAATCTTTTTTTTTTTCTCTGCACTTTGTTTTCTTGTTTGTTTCATACTTTGTTTACTCCCAACAAATATATCCTATCAAAGATAGTGGAAAGATTTCAATTTATCACTTATTAAATTTGACATTGCTGTGTTGTTGGTGTGGTGAGTCAATTCATATACAATTTTAATAAATCACACTTCAGGGTAGATATAGACTTATAATACTTGATGGTAACCTTGGGCAATGAAATTCCATTCAAAAAGAGGATGATTTGACCTTGAAGCATATAATATGCAAAATGTATGGGCTCTATGATTGACAAGGGGTCAGTTTTAGGATCTTGTGCATTCGTAGGAGGCAACCTTGTCATTGAGAGAAGTAAATTAATATATTGGTAACAAGATCTAGTATAAAAGACAAATATAGATTTATGGCATTGAGAATATGTGAATCACTACGAGTTAAAAGTATCCTAAAATATTTAAATATTGAATGGAAAAATTTTATGATGCTCTATTATAATAACAAGTCAATCATAACTATTGGGCATAATCTCATGGAACTTGATTGCATAAAACATATTAAAGCTGATAAGACATTTTATAAAGAAGAAACTTAATAGTGGTATAATTTGTACTCCAGTTGTAACAGAGGATTATCAAGGGCACTCTTTAAAAAATTATCAGGCAAGTTTGAGATATAGATGACATCTATTCATTTGCTTGATGGGGAGTATGAAATGCCTATATAATTTATCCACTAGGACCCGCACTTGACAAGACTTGGGCCCTTCTTTCATCCGCTGTTATTGTTATCTCATTGATCTGTGGGATCCCTATTACCTACACATCAAAATTTGTTGACTATTGTAATTTTTTTAATTTATATTTTCCCAATTAGATGCTTTCCTATGATTGTAGAAATTCTGGACAGGTGATTGGAATAAAGAATCTTTGTGAGTAATTGAATGGGAAGTGTGCTGATCAATATTTTTTTTCTTCAATTCCTGCTAACCTCTATGGTTAGATGCCCTACTAACTGTTTACTGGTTATCATTCTTTATTTTTTCCTGATTTGCAGGTGCATCAGAAGTTTAAATTTTTCCTCAGTCAGCGTTTCCTCGTCTCCTAACGGCTACAGTTTGCAGGTGTGTAGATACCGGTCACTTGAGGATGAACTGAGTTCCCCTGCTATTTCAGAATTGCAAAAGTACATGACAGATGAAGATTTCAGGTAGCTGTGCTAATTTCACTGCATTTTCATCTAATCTTCTATCATATTGTAGTCAAAATTTTAATTTTCATTTGATGCAATTATTTGCAAGGGCACAATTTCTCGTATCTGAGAGTCTGAGTTAAAATGAAGTTATACAAAAAATTTGTTTTAATAAAATTTTGTATACACATTCATAATAGTCTTTTTTTTTTTTGGAATGCGTATTTAGAAAAATGTTTCTTAGAATGAGAAACAATAATACTATGATTATCTTAGAATTTGATGTTATATCATATATCATTGGGAAGCTAATTATTACATTGCTTTTAAGCAGCAAAACTAGTTAAGATGGAGTGGCTAAGTACAAACAGTTTTTTAATATATTCTATGTTGTAATATTTGCAGCTTTAAAACTTCGAAGTTATTCTATGCTGTTAATTGTGTTATTGGAGGTAATTGATCATAGTTAAGATTCATAGGGGAAACATTCTTGCAGTTTAGATGTATTGAACATGAAGGATGAGCTTAGAGGCATGGTGTGCCTAATAGACATGGACTCAAGCCAAAAATTGAAACTTCACTATGGCATGTCTAACCCAACCAGTGTCCTGTGCGGCAGCTTCTTGCACAGACATTTTGCACTTCTCTCTCTATGGCATCTCACGCTCCTTGCATCTTCATGTGCATCCTTGCTTGTCCTTCTGTTCTCCGAGATCTGTGGTTACACATGGATTTTGGCTTTTTTCACTGCAAGTGCTCACCCTAATGTTTGTTGCCATGTTTGTCATTAATCTCGACACCTCCTCATGGCATCAATGTCTCATT
Organism: Dendrobium hybrid cultivar; assembly: GCA_021234465.1. Taxonomy (NCBI): domain Eukaryota; kingdom Viridiplantae; phylum Streptophyta; class Magnoliopsida; order Asparagales; family Orchidaceae; genus Dendrobium; species Dendrobium hybrid cultivar. Next base: position 6,953 of record JAJBZI010012537.1, read on the forward strand.
CCTCACTTGATTCCTCCAATTCTTAGGGCTCCTGCAATATGTTGTCCTTTTCTGCTTTCTCATAGGTGGTGGACTTTACTATTTATATCATGCTTGTTGTGCTGTTTCTCTCCTCCTTTGGTCATGGATAGGGGATCTTCTGCAATTTATATTTCATTAGTCTCTTTGGATCTCTGCACCTCCTCCTATAGTATTATCTCCAATGACTTTGGTTGGCCCCACAATGAGGCTGCTACTTCCTTGTTGGCCCCTGATTCTTCTGTGGCTTCTCCTCTTGTATGCTTCTCAGTGGTTGTCTTCTCTTCCACAACTATTGCGATCTTCTGTAATGTTGTTTGTGGTTGAATGTTGCAGACGTTCACACCTCTCCGTCCAACAACTCTTTACTTTTATTTCAATAGAATTCAGCAACTCGATGACATAAACATCCTTCTCCCTTTCAAGACAAGGCTGCCATCCTATTTTTCGGTGAGATCTGCACTTGTTAGGCCCTTTTCCCTTTCACTTGTTAGCAAATTCTCAATAGGTCATCCAAGGGAATCTACCAACATTAAGAGGGATATAATCCTTAACGTTTAAAGAGTCTAATTAAGACTTTACATGCCTCATCTCAGGCCCCAGTATACCGAGATGAAAATGTGGATGTGTCGTAGATATACTTTTGAGATTGGCATTAACTCGTCAACTGGTTGAGAGCTATTCATATAAAGTTTTGCTGAATAGTATAGATTCATAGGGGAAACATTTTTGCAGTTTAGATATATTGGACATGAAGGATGAGCTTAGAGGCGTGGTGCGCCTAATAGACATGGACTCAAAATTAAAAAATTGAAACTTCACTATGGCATTCAAAGTTTTAGATATGCCTATTGATTCTGCTCTTGATTTGGAATTATGTTTGGTAAGCTTCAGTTTCATGCATTGCATGTGTTGCATCAATGCCAAAAACTAGTACCATGATAATCCCATGCCAATCATACATGTAAGCAAGCTTTGGAACTTATTATTAAATCAGTTGTAACTCAGAGAATTACTATATCTACTTTGAATGTCACAGCTTTTCTGTTAGCTTCTACATTCTACTGCGAGCTGTTGATCGGTTTACTGCCAATTACAACAGATTTCCTGGGTTGTTTGATAAGTATGTATGGATGCCACTTTCCATTTTGTGATTTAATCGTTTCCGGGTTAAACTCTAGAATAATCCCTAGGCTATTGATATTTGACCAATTTAATCTAACATTTTTTCAATTTAATCACTCAAATATATAAAATTAATCCTAAATGATCTCTTAAAGACATTTTTGATTAATTTTGTATAATTGAGGCCTTGAGGGACTGAATTGAGATTACATTGTATCATAATTTTTATATGGGAGATTATATTGGATCAATTTTTTATAGGCAAGGGACTAAATTTAAAAAATGCTATTCTCTTGGATTAAATTGGCCACACAGGAATAGTCAAGGGACTATTTTGAGATTAATCTTTTCATATATTATTAGCTTTTTTTTTTTTTTTTTTTTGTGAAAATGAATGCTAATACATTGCTAAAACTTTACAGTGAAATGGAGGAAGACATATCAAGATTGAAGACCATCGCAGTTGGTGTACTGAGTGACTCCGGTCTTCATGGCTCCACTCTAGCTGAGGATCTAATCAATGAAATGTGCAGATTTGGAGGTGCTGAAATCCATCCAGTGGCAGCCTTCATAGGGGGGGTTGCCTCCCAGGAAGCAATCAAGGTATGGATCTCTGTCAGTTCTCTTTTTTTTCAGTACAATAAACATAAATTTTATTTTTTGTTTCTTGGCTTTACAGCTTATTACAAAGCAATTTGTTCCATTGAATGGGACACTGGTTTTCAATGGGATCGATCAGAAGTCTCAGGTGCTGGCTGTATAGTTGCAATCATATGCTCGATTAGGTAACTGGTATTCCAGCAGTTGGTTCATACAACCTGAATTTTTTTTTCTTATCAACCAATTTGGAAAAAAACTGGTTTGCATAACCTTTTTATTTTATTTTTTTTGTTTCATTCATAAAGCTTGCTGTCGGCTTGCCATCGAGAGAACCTACTAACAGTTGAACTGAGTTCCATTTAAGCAAATATTGTTTGTTATCATGTTCTGTATGCAAAAGCTGTGCATTAGTGTATTTCTATAGAAACTTTTACATTGCATTTTCTTCAACCATAGTTTTTGTAATCTGGAGTCTCCTTTTGTCTATTCTACTTTAGTTTCATTAATCAATAGGGAGTTAAAACTGAAGAATGGCACCTGCAATCGAATCATTAATGTAATCCTGTTCTTTGAGGACCAATATGTTGAACTTCTTGATGTTTTTCCTCATTAATTCTTCAAATTTGCTGTGATTTCATGTGTTTTTTTTATACCTGAATAATGATTGTGTTCATTACTTCTAACATTTTCTCTTAAAAAGGTAAATTTATCTTTGAAATGAAGGCCTTATTGTATCATAACGAAATTTTTTGAAGAGAGGCATAAATTTTGGTGGTCATACATGATTTAGTATAGATTGTGCATAAAGAAATTTTGGGATTTTTTTTTTTTCTATCTCTGCATGAAGCATGTTTTGGGGGGTTAAATTACAATGATTGAATGGGAAAAAAATTGAAGGCAATATCAACTGCCTTTTAAAGGTAATATTGTAGAGTTTCTTGTAAGTTTTTTATTTCAAACCAACCATAGATTCTGCAACATTGAATAAATACTAATCAATCAAATACAAATGCAGATGGATGTGCACAGATTACAATCATATGTTGAGATTAATGCAAAGCGCAAGTACTTATAGTATAACTTATTAGCATATGATATTCAACTCAATTGCAGTAGCTATGATTTACGAAGTGATGGCCATTAACATTTTTATTTATGCCTAATTCTTACTTGAATTAAGCTTCATTTTGAATAATATTTTTGTTGTTTTGTAAAATTATTGTAAATATTGTAATTTTTTTAGAACTATTATTGAAAGCTGCTTCTTAGTATAATTTTTATTTTAGAAGCAGCAAAAAATAATGGTCAAATAAAATATGATTGAGACTGAAAAATAAAATAAAAAGTTGTCCCAAAGAAATTTTATGTTTAAAGTAACATGAGTTATTGGTAGCCAAATTCATATTCTTTGAATTGATAGAGAAATTATTAGATAATCATCTCCTTTCACAAACAATAAATTTTACAACAATAACACATTAGGTTCTCTAAAATTTTGCGAATCAAAAGTAAAAAATCAATTGTAAAACAAAAACAAAAGAGTTTTCTTTCAAAACTTTTGATCTTTAAGGAAAATTATGAGTTTTGTGAAAACCTTGCTCAAATGATCTGACAAATGATGCTCTGACAATTTGGAATGGAGATGCATAATAATTAAGCTTTTTAGCTTAACAAAGTTGAGCTTGAATTTATTTAATATATGAGCTTAAATATAGATTCGAGCACGAATTTATAGCTCGATTCGTTAGTTTTTTAATGAGTTGAGCTCAAGTTGACTCACGAGCCGTTTCAACTTACACCTCTTCTCTCAATGGATAGATCAAGTTTTTGTGGTTTTGATGCTGCTTTTTTGTTCAACTTCTTTTTATAATTCTTTTTGGATTTGAAGGTGAGACACACATGCAATATATACATAAGATTTGAACTCATGACCTCTTAATTCGAGAGAAAACTCTCAATCAAAATATTAAGAAGAGTTGTATCTTTTTTTATTTATGATCAATTGAAATGACTTCTCTTTCACCCTGATATTGTCTTCCAAGTATTTTATTTTCCACTAAAGTTGATATTTTTTTTTCCTCCATAGCTCAGTAGCTGCTATTTTTTTCATTTGACTTAAAAAATATAATTTTTCTCTCAAAAATATGAAAAAGAAATGAGGTGCACTTAATTTGGCAGTACAATATTTATGGCAACTGAACTGCTCCGTAAAGGCGAAGGCAAAGGTGTGAGCTTTGAATCATCATCAATATGTAGCTGTCAGTTATAATTAGTAGCATTAAATGGTGTCTTCCATTATTGTTTCACAAACATGCTTTATATGAACTTAATTTGATGGGCCAGAAATATTAGCTGAATAATTCGGCATAATTTAATGGCAAATTTAGTATTAATAAAGAGTTTCTATTATCAAAGCCAGGGCTTTAAAATTCTCGACTGATTTCTATCATCATGAAAATTTTGATTAGTGATTTTATCTGTTTCTATCATAATTTTATTCGTTTTTTATGATAAAAATTATAAAACATATTTAAAATAGAAAAAATATTTAATTAAAAGTCATATTATAATAAATATGTTTATATAATATAATGAGATGATTAAATATGAGG
>JAJBZI010012538.1:0-12289 GCA_021234465.1 Dendrobium hybrid cultivar
GAGTGGTAACCGTGGAGAGAAGAAGAGGTAGGAGACCGAGAAGAAATAAAGGGAAGAAGGGGAAAGGAGAATAGCTCGCAAGCCAAACATCTCCAAATAGCCCAAAAAACAATGTATCAAAGCCAAAAGGAGGAATAGTAAATGAATAAGAGATAAACCCAAAATATTTATCAAATGTGATTTCTTGCCTACATCACAAACACATTGGGTAACTTCACTATGTCCCAATCGAGCCAATTTGACCCTTGATTTGGCCCAATTGACCCTAGGTGAACCCACACTTAGCGCTTTTGGGCCAATTTAGCCAAATTAATCAAATTAATTTACCCAAAGCAGCCCCTCCATTGAATGCCAATAAGTTAACCCTAACCCAATTGGCCCACTTTTGGTTTAGCCAATATTGGCCAATTGACCCATGTTGACCCAGGTGGATCCATTTGGGTCAACATGAGCCAAATTTTATTTAAAGCTTAAATTAGCCAAAACAATTGAACCAATTGGATTCCTAAGATCTAAGCCACCCTAATAAACCAACTTAACCCAAACTTAGGCTAGTTATCCATGCATTAAGGTTCATTAAGAATGGATTAAAGCCATTCCAAGGTTAATTAAGCTAAGTCAAACGAAGGTCTGTCCATAGCTTCCGAGGGTTAGCTTGGTTGTCCACTTGCCTCACCATGCAGGATGCTTTGATCGAGCAGCGAATCATGAATTTTTTTTTTTATATGCTTATTTCAGATTAATAGTTTGTGCACCATGTATTTGATGTGCTTACTGCATAAAATTTTCTATCTCATCTTAGATTTATATTAGAAACCTTAGATCCTAAGATATATGCTATATCACCCACCCCCAAGGTTCTATAAGTCTAGTTTTTTACATGCTCAGTTTTAACTTGAGGGCAGGGGATTCTAAAGGGATTCAGTCCTTGGGGCATGGGGCTGGCTTCATTGCTTGGGCTTTTAGATAATTAGATTTTCTGTTAGCAGCCAAACTAGTTTAATTTCTTTTAAGTTTATTAAGAGTTAGGCAGGTAGAATGTTGACTTTGTATTTTCTACCTAGGATTTGTTTGATCTAGTTGAAAAAGAGATGGATATTCTCAGTTTTGCAAGCCTTGGTGGTCCCCGGCCACATATATCTTCTGCTGATGAGGTCAAATTTGAAACCAGCTCTGGTAAAAACTCTGAGATTAAAGAGATTGTTGATGATGGAAGCAGTAGAAAACATATACCTGAGAAAGGTTCAAAGAAGAAAAGGGGAAAGCATACAGTTTTCGTAAAGGTAGAAAATGACACTGATGCCCAAGAAAGCCCTCCTATGAAAGGTAAAAAAAATCAACGGAGAACTAAGGATGCAAGTTCAGTAGAAGCAAAAAGCTCAAGTAAGGTGAAAGTGGCTAGCTTATGTGGTCTTTCTGAAGAATGGATTGCTAAAAAGATTTTGGCAGTAGCACCAGATCTGGGAGAGTTGGGAGGTACATCATCAAAAGATTCACACCTAAATCATCTGTGCATTATCTTCTGTAATTACTTTGGACATTTATTTGTTCTTGTTATCTACTCTGATGCATTAAATGGTTTTGAATTGTAGGTCCTGATGATCCACATGCGATGCTCAGTACTTTGTCTTCTCACTTGAGGCCATCATTACTAGATTCCCTGGAAAAGAAGAGAACAATACTGCTACAAGAAAATGCTAAGCGAAGCCGACAGTTGCTTGATAATTTACAGAAACAACTCGATGAGGTTCCTCTCTTGCACCAAAATATCACTAAAAACAGGAGCTGCACAGTTTTATCTGCAGCTTTGCTAAATATAAAAGAACTTTTAATATGTATCATGCAATTATGTGTTTTGTTTTCTTGTGTATTAGGCTTTCTTGGAATTACAATTCTATGAAAGAGCACTAGATCTCTTTGAAGATGATCCTTCTCTCTGTGTATGATCTAAAAACAGAACTACTGCTAACTCTCTGAAAGTTTCATAAATGACAAGAATACCCTTTTCACGTGCAGGCTATTTTACACAGGCATCTGCTCAAAACACTGGCAGCCCCCATTGTTGACAAACTTTTTCAAACTTTGGTAAATAAGACTTAATTTCTTACGACCTTTTTCATTTAGCATGGAATTCGAATTGTAACAATTGGCAGAAGTCCTACATGAAAGAGAAATGAAAGAAAATAATAGAAAAGAAAATAAAAGAAAGAAAAACAGTATGCTTGTGCATTATGATCCTTTACCAGTATTTCATAGAATGGCTGCATGGAGCAGCTGCAGTTCAGCCTTAAAATTGAATAAATGTTTTTGGATATAGTCAGTTTTATCATGCATTTTTTGTGGAATTAACTGGAAAATTCTAATGTTTATGATAGTTGTCTCGATCTTTCCTTCGTAGGCCACTTTTTAATTTTGCTATTATTTTTTTAGGTCATGGATAACAAATTAAAAAATGGAATTGAAATGGAAGAAGGTGAAAGTCTGGATGCTCCACAACTAACTTCTGCAAACCGAATTTCTTTGGTCTGAAACCATCTCTCACACATTGATGAGTTTGGACTTTTTTTTCAATGGTTGGAATTCAAGGTTACCAACTTTAATGAATTGTTAATTCAGGCAAAGAGCTTGCCCAATTCACTATCATTGAAGGCCCAAGCTGTTGTTGAAGCATTCGAAGGGAAGGTTAGTGCTTGATAGAAATAATTCTTGATTGTGTTTTTATTGAATGCTCATCATACAAATGCTATTTTCAACTTTTTATGCCTCATATTGTTTTCTTGGATAAGCTTTCAGAATTCCTAGATGTTTCAATGAGATTAATTTTCTGTTATTGGTAAAATTGGACATAGAATCTTTAATGTTTTTTATGGTTGGTCTTCTTAATACTTCATTCCTCCTTGACAAGCTTTCTCGGTTGGAATCTTCAAGCACCCTTCTAGGGAAAGTTAGAATCACATCGTTATGCTAAAGACCCCTTTTCTTGCAGTCACCAAGCTTGTATTGTAAATTCTGGTGATTTATGAGTTGCAAATTAGTAGTTCATGTAATTTTCATGAAATAATTCTATTTTAAGGCTTAAAACTTTGGTGATACTATTCATTTTGTATATTATATAAATTGAATGGGCCATGTGAACCTTAGATAAATTTACAACTAATTTATATCACATCCTTTCGGGGGAAAAAAAAATAATGAATCATGATGCAATATGATGTAATTATGTATACATCCTAACCGGAATTGGGAATTACTTGATATCAGGTGCTCAGCAAGCTTAATAATCTTGGGTTTTGCTTGCCTCATTATAATTTGTTTGCTCAAGAAATGGATCTCCTCTTGGTGTGTTTATGTCATATTTAATCATCTTGCGTGCTGCACCATTCCTAGTAATAACGTATGAATGAGAAAATAAATTATAGCCAAAATAATTTGTTTGGATTTTGTGCCTCTTAATGTGACCTTCGTGTTGGCAATCAATACCATGAGGAAGAATGTACCATTTTAGATAACAATTCATAGGATTTATTGTCCGTCTTCTATGAAGTAGTTCTTTCTTTTTTCACTTTTGAGTTGTTTCTTTTCTGAGCTATCCATTTTTATGGATGTATCTTTAATATAACTCTTATTGCATAATAATGGCTTGATCATTTTGAGTACCAATGTCTAACTTTCACGCCTAATGATTGGATCTATGAGAACACCAATGCATGTTCATTGTACACACCCTTCTGTAAAAAACAATTCTTTCTTGGCACACACTTTCCACTTGTATCTTTCATGGGTAATGCAACATTGTGAATGTAATTTCTATCATACTTTCAATCCTGCTGGCTTGATTAATATGAACTCAAATGTTTTATCAGCGTGTGGGCACGTTCATGGTTGCATTCAAGGCTCTAGCAGAGGAGAGGTAATTTAGTTATTTTCTTATGAGCACTGTGTGAACGTATTCTATTGCTTTTACACCCTTTATGCTATTATTTGCAGTGGACTGCTATTGAAGAAGCTTGATAAGAAATTAGAAAAATCATTATTGCAATCTTATAGAAAGGTATGGTTATATTCTTGACAGATAAAGTTCATCTCCATTATGGTGTTCTACCTTGTTAATCTGACTGTTATCAGTAAGTGACCTTTCGTCAACAATTTTCTGTTATGGTCTCAGAAATACATCTCATGCATTTGAAAAAAAGATGGCTACCTATTAGAGTTAATATTTCTCCCCTAAAAGGAATATTTATTTGAAGTGATAATGTGCAATTGTAAGTTATCTTTGCATGAAATCTGCTTCTTTCTTCAACTGTGTTGGAAGTTACTGTGCGTTAGCTGAAGTCTTGGATTAGTAGTGTTACGACAGTTTATATTTTGAGATATGCTGGTTGACGTATGCTCTTTTTTGGTATGCCTGAACTGTTGCTTACTTACGACCACCAGCTGAAACAATTTATGTGATTCCTACAAATATACACAATGAGCCGCCTGATAAGTGTTACTGGTGGGATATGATATTCTTTCGTAGATGACTAGAAAGTCATTTAGTGATTTTCCTTCAATTACTCAGTCAAGATTGCACAATCTGATAATTTCATGCTCTTGGTTCCTTTAGCTAGATTTTCTTTCTTTTCTTGTGCGTTTTTTATTAATTACTAGCTGTGGGTATCTGATACTAGGTTCAGTTGATCAATTGCACTGTTTTTGTAGGGCTTAACCTCTCAGGTTTCTTCCGAAACAGATCCTGTTGTACTTCTGCCAAAGATTGTAGCTTTACTTTATTTGCAGGTTTGCACCATATCTCTCTCTAATTCGGCAAGTTTAGTTTGAATATTATTTCTTCAGTTTACTTCATTCCTTAGATCCTCATTATGGTGCTATCTGTAACTGTAGGTGTACAATAAGCCTTTTCAAGCACCTGGAAGGGCAATATCTGCTGCTGTTTCCAGACTTAAAGTACTCACCTACTCTTGATGCTTTTACCTAGGTTCTATGAAAATTGTGTTTGGCTAACAGTGCTTTCAAGTCTTGAATCTATATTTACTTCATTTTACACATGGGAAAACTAATAAACCAACTACCTAGCAGTTTTTGTATCAAATTCTGGTCTATTGTGTAATGAAGGATCCATGGAGCTAGAATTCTTGAATGTTTTTGAAGAGGAAATGATGAGCCCAACCAATCTATCCAGATTTTGTTTGAGAATTTTAGCTACACCAAAATTAACACACAACATTGCTCGAAACCAAAGGAAAAAAAAGCCCTAATAAACCAACCACCAAGGTGATTTATGTTCTTGCATCACATTCAACTTTTTTATCAATAAATCTATTCAACCTACAATTTATGTAGATTTGCTCTCAACTCTCTCTCTCAAACACATTGACACACATTCTTATCAAGCTGCATCGACAACTGAGGTTTTCCTTGCTGGTGGCATGAGCAGCTAAACCTTGGAAAGTTTTGTTGGTGGCCTTTGAGACTACAGATAGGACCCCACAGTATTGTCAGCCTTCTGTCATGCATGCCATCATGCGGAGGTTGATGTGCCATCTGGCCTTGAGTTCTGCTATGCAACATCCTTTGTTCTCTTCCATTTATTTGGGAGAAGCCTTGAAGAGTACTGACATACCTTGAGTAGACCTCCAGAATTACTGGTTCATGTATCGCTGCTATCGGGAAAGAGGTTATTTGGATGATAAAATAAGGTAGCAAGTACACACAGTGGTTAACTAGCACAATTGAGGGAATATTTGCTGGCATCTATTGAGGGATTAGTTGCAGGAATTTACAACAATGGATCAAAATGAATGCTGGAAACAAAACATAAGGTCTTGGATGGAAAGTTTATGAGAATAATGCAAGCATAGTGCAGTTTGAATGAAATGAGAATTTTTAGATGAATGCATTGCAAAATAAGAAGTGATAAATTAAGAAATGATTGTATCAGTAGAATTACTGGTGTGATCTTTATTAAAGATAAGGTAATTAAAAATAAACTTAGGTGTTTTGGATATGTAAAATCAAAGGTAAAGAATGCTTCTATTTGGCAACTAGATAAAATTAGAGTCAACAGATTGGGAGGAAGGAATGGACATAAGATTATATGGATAGAAGTTGTTCAAAATGATTTACTAAGAATAAGTTAATAGCTCTAAAACTTCAAGAATAATAAATGGTAAATTAGAATTCATTACACATATTCAAAACAGTTGGTGTAAGATTAATTATGATTATTAGTTCAATTTGAATAAAATTTGATGAACCTAAATGCAAATTATCATAGATTTAAATCAATTGTATATTTCTTAGGCTCTTTTGGCTCTAACATTGTGTTGGACTTTCTTCTTTGAGCTATTGCTTTTTTCTGTCATGTCGAGCCTCATCTTCCTTATTTTGTGTACCTTTTCTTGAGGGATCATTCTGTGAAGGCCATGCCTTTTGGCGTTGGCATCTTGACTATTGATTGACTTCTGCCCACTTCACGTTTGTTGCGGATGAATCTCATGCAACCTCATATGTCAATCATCACCCTCATCGTCATTCATTGAGCAATAACTCTCCTCCTCTCCCTTAATGGTTTTCATATTTGCTTCCTTCATCCCAAGATTCTTCTACATGTCGGCATTCACACCCAATTCCTTTTGTTTTGGCTTGGTATTCATTAGTTCCCCCTCCTTGGCTTGTGGTTCTACAATTCGTGCTTTGGAGCCTATTGATTCTCTAATTGGTGTTGATGTGGGCCTTTTTTGTTGTCTGTTATGCCAGAAGCCTTTCTGGTTGTTGCCACATGTAGATCCTTCTCAAGCATTTAGCTCAAGAGTTGTTGATTATGCTTTTGAGTATAGTCATCGTTAGGTTGGAGTAGTTGTTTTGGGGTGTGGTGGGGTGTGGTGGGGTGGGGGGAAGTTGAATGTACCGCTTTATTTCTCTACTCGTTTCCCAATTTTCTTTAAGCAAGCCTTAGAAGCATCTTGACACAAGATGCCTCTACTATTCATGATAAGCATGTTCTCATTTTTTCTGCTTAATTTTTTGAAGTTTTTGAGTCACTTTATGATTGACGACTTATGATAAGTAAAAAAATTTTGGTAAATTTTCCTCAACATCTTCCATCATAGAATAAAGTCCTTGGTAGACTTCTCTTAACTTTCTCCGCATTGGCTAATATTGAGTAGGACTATAACTCATGGCAATGTCTCATGACATGGCTCTACATCACCACCACACAAGTTTGAAGAGTTGGAGGGTCATCAGCCCCACTGTATAGCAACATTGACTTCCAGTAAAATTCTTGCCTTGATTAGAAGAAGAGTGCATTATATAGGTCTCACAAATCTAAGTCATTGTCTTTAGGTTAAGCCATCTCCTCCCTAGAGGTGGGTTGGTTTAATCGCCTTTAGTGGACCCTCCAACACCTTTTCGCATCACTTTTTGCCTCCGTATTGTGTAACCTCTCCTCTAGAATAACTTCTCCGTTTGTCCTCAATCATCTCCTAATGTTCAACATTGCTTTGATTGCTTCTTTTTGGACGCATTGCTTTCTCGTCGCAGGAGAGTATCTCGATACCTAATTTCATTTTGTTACCAACATCTTAGTTTCTAGCAACATTTTAGTTTCATTTGCATTGTATTGATGGCTTTTCTGAGTTTAAAGAAGCATTGTCTATTGTAACTTATACATATTGTTAGAAATAAATTGTTTAAATTGTGCAAAGCCCTAGGATTCTCTTTTTTAAAAATTTCACATAAAAATTCATGTATCTATTGCATGTTTATTTATTTATGTAATTTTTTGTATGGATTGCTGTTTATAGATTCGGAGATGAAATTCTGTCTTCAACAGCTTGATTCTCGCACTCAATAAATATAGTGAACATTCCTGGATGAATTTACTATAGGATGACTCAAAATTTTTCTAATCTTATGTATTTATTTTACTTTTTTTGTATTTACTTTTTTTATTTTTTGCAAATGATTTAGGATAAATTCCCGGAAGAAACTTTCAAGGTCTTGATGGATTACCATAGTGCGACAGTTACTCTTTTAGCATTACAATCTACGGTGATAGAAGATGTGAGTATTTTTGGATCATGTGCTTGGGAGGTGCACTTTATTTATTTATCTACGTCTCTCTTTTTTTCCCCTTGCATAGAATATTGTTGGTCAGTAATTTAAAAATTTTATATAATAGTGTTAGCTTTAGTTAATCTTTACACCTTGATTTCCCTTCTTGTTTTTTAATTGTATTAATTAATCTTTAACTTCATAAGTTCTCTACTTCACCCGAAACCTAGAAAATTTTGAAGGAACCATTATTTTAAAATAATTAAAATAAACAAATTAGTTAATTTTCTTTTATGGGGATTAAAAGATCTTGGCTATTTGATTATGAGTTTTAATTAAAAAAAATCTAAATGTAGGATTGCTTTCATGTTATAACCTGGTGTGATAATTTCTTCTCTCTGCCATCCCTCTCTTTTATTCTTTTCCTTATATATTACATGTCTGTATGTGTGTGTATTATCTCTCTTGAGGAGAAATTTTGAATGAGGGATATAAAGTAATAGAGAGGCTTAGAGGGAGTCATTAGGTGAGGATGTAGGAGCTCAGGTTGAGATGTTGAAGATGTTAAGTGGTATAAAGGGTCACTAGTGTTTGTGATTTCTCTTAAGTTAGTGTGAGACGTGGGTGTTGAAGTCATAGTTGGAAGAATAGTGTAGGGTTTTAGGTGTCTAGGAAAGGAGGCAGTGGCATTATTGATAATAGATTGTGTGAAGAGATGAGGACGTGTGTAGGTTTTAGGCAATAAAGGGAGAAGTGGTTGCCAATGGATTAAACTAAAGCTCAAACGAAGTGTGAGACATGAGAAGAAAGGAAGTTTGAGATTTTGCTAGGCAACAAGGAAGGTGCTGTGGAGTAAGAGTGATATAGGTAGGCTAGGTGTTGGGAGGTGGAGGAGCAGGTGTCAGAGAGTATGTAAATGTCAGAGCAGGAAATAGAGGATGCATCAATGGAGTAGAGTTGTATAGGAGAATTTTAGTGTGAAGATTGAGAGAGTGTGCGCGTGTAGACTGCGTTTTGCTAGGAATGAGGTATGATATTATTATTATTATTATTATTTTTTAACGTTAAGTTTGGGTGATCCCACATGAGTTGCGTAAATGCACTTGGGAAGGAATGTGAGCAGGACAAACAGAGTTTAAGCTATTTTTTGATTGAAATAGTGGTGGAAACCACCACCTTTATATATATATATAAATAATTTTATTATAGTTATGATATCATATGTGTGCACTCTCTCCTATAAAAATTTGACTCTTTATGCATGTTAATTTTGTCCACCCTTCATAGCATAGTTCAAACATATATAATGTAAACATCTATTTGGAAGTATCAAAGCTACACAATACCGAGGAAGCATAAATCATCAATATGCATCTTGAATTTCTTTCAAAGTTTATTTTGCAAAAAAAGAAATGATTTTGGATATTTTGAGTTGATATCCTTTTAAAGTACATCTTCCTTCCATCATTGTTATCATTTTGATTGCATTGTCATTTGAAATATATATAGAGGTCAAAAAATAGATGAAAGGAAAAACAAGCATTTTCTTGAGTTTCTTATATCACTCATGTTCACTATACTTGTTCCTAAACAATTCAAGGTAGAAGTTGTCTTAAGAACAATATATCTTATAAATAGAATACCTCAATGCATATTAACTTTCAAACTCCAAGTCGATTTCTCTTAATTTATCGAAATACTAAAATATCTCCACCATTCCTATAAAGTGTTTGGGTTCCCTGCATGTTTATATTCATTCACAAAAATAGCTGCAAACTTAATCTTAAGGCCATTAGATGCATATTTATAGGATATTCCTTTAGTAAGAAATGTTATTATTCTTCCATAGCGAGGTATATTTACAAGTCCATGGGCGTACCTTTTTTTGAACCACAATTATACTATTCCAAAAAATGATATTCAGGGGGAAAACATTTATCAAGAATATCATCTTAGGAACAATATTCTATATTTACACAACTATCATTATACTATCAGTGACTGGAGCACAATTCCACAACTCCACTGGACAGAACAAAGCCACCAAAACATGTTCATCCAATTATCTCAAGTTTGAACAAAGATCCTTCATCTCCTCCCACCATTATTGAAAACATGATATGCTTGTTTATTCCCAAGGTAACAACTTTGAAAAAAAAACCCAAGTAGAGCAGCTGACATGCTTTGAGCAAGTTCAATACACTCATGAAAATTCCCAAGATAGCAACTTCTATAAATTTGTGGATGCTGAGTTGATTGCTGAAGTTATAGACCTATTGTATTCAGAAAGGGTGTGAAATTTTGCACTAATCACCCTATCTATAAATGCTTATCTCATGAGAGCCTTTTGCCTAGCTTCCATGCATTTGTTTGCAATCTCAACTTAGTTTAGATCCCAAAGTCTATATCTGAAGTAATCAAAATTCTTGAATGAAAGATGCTACCTTGGAAGAAGCTCAACCTTTGGAAAAGAACAAAATTTAGGACATTACCAAGCTTCGATTAGTAAATAGCTAGGGAGTTGTATGTGAGTTTTCATTATCAAACATAAGACTGATAGGAGCATTGAGAGGAAGAAAAGGGTATACATATCCTATCAAATTGAGTATTAAGAGACATTTGCTCCTGTATCAAAATTGAATGTTATATGGCATCTCTGATCTCTTGTCTCTAACTTGGATTGAGAACTTTACTGTTTAGGTTTCAAGAATGTTATTTATTTATTTATTTATTTTTTTTTATGGTGATCTTGAAGAAGCATATATGAAAATTCCTCAGTCTTTAGAAATTTGTCGCAAAAATTGGTGAATATAAAAGCTCATTTATTTGGCTTAAATAATCCACACATATTTGGTTTTCACCAAAGTGGTCCAACAATATTGGTTAATACAAAATCAAGTTGATCACAATCTTTGTTAAAAGTTGTTATTTTTATTATTTATGTAAATGACATTGTTCTCGTAAGTTTGCAAATAAATGAACATACTTAAGAGAATCCTGGCTAAAGAGTTCCAGATTAGATACTTTGACAATCATAAATATTTCATGATATGGAGGCGGCTCTGTCAAAAGATATAATTTCATTTCATAATGCAAATATTTCTTGAATCTCCTAAAGAAGCAAGAATGTTGGGCTATTAAGTCGGCACATCTGCTAAACTTGGAACTAAAGGTGATAGTGCCCTCGTGGATAAAGGTTGATATCAACGAATCATTGATACACTAATTAATCTCTCACATTAGATCGAGTATTGGAGTTCAAGTCACTCATTGTATGAATAATCCTTCTAAAAAATATTGGAGCTTTTTTTTTTTAGAATTATTAGATATCTAAAACTAACTTTAGAGAAATAGTTATTCTTTAAAAAGAATGCAGAGAAGAACTAATTTTATTGATGTAGACTACGATGCTTCCGATTTAAAGTTTGTTTGGATGCTCCAATTTATATAATTCATTGTGTTTTATATTTTTTATTTTATTATTATTGTTTATATGCTGTTTAGACACTATTTAAATATTGTTTATACCAGTTTATATATTGCTTATTTGATTCATATTATTTATATGTTGTTTAAATACTGTTTGTACTGGTTTAAATTTTTTGAAGTTATAAGGGTTTAAATACTGTTGATCTTCAATGCTTATGTCGTCCCCCTTATCAATTGGGAGTGTAACGTAATACCCTTTATATAGTTTGGAGGACAAAACCTTGCCAGTGAGTGCAGTTGTGTGAGCTTGGAGCCTTCTAAACGCCGAGGAATCCCTACTTGAATAAACTCTCAAAAAGTTGTAATAATTTTTTTTCAAGGATTTAATAAGTCTATATTAAACTTTTATTTAATTAAAATTTCTTTTTTTAAGCTTAATGAGCTCGGTTTGATAAGAAAAAATAAGCTCATCTCAATGAACAATCAAGCTGTTTGTTTAAAAGCTCAAAAATCATAAAATGAAGAAAGCTTGAGTTGAACTCCAACCAAGCTTGAACAATAATGAACTTAAACAAATCAAACTTGAATACTAAACCAGAAGCTGGGACTGAGCTCGAACCAAGCTTAAACAAATTTTTTTGATAAATGAGTGCGAGCTTGAATAAATATTTCTTTTTTGGATTACATCAATGATCAGCTTTAAGCCCATATCTTTTTGTTTTAGTAACGGATGTTCTTAGTAGACATTTGTAAAAGGAATGCATCGAGCCTGTTGTGTTGCAGAGATGTTGGTGAGACTTCT
>JAJBZI010012557.1:0-10824 GCA_021234465.1 Dendrobium hybrid cultivar
TTCAAATTAAAACATCCTACAAATCATTCCTAAACTTCAAATAATTCATAAAATTTAATGAACAATCAATCCATAAATCATTCAATTCAAATCTAGTTCTAAAATCCAATGTACATTTCAAACCCTAAAGCCTTTGGATTTTTTCCTTTTTGAAGGGAATTTCAGTTAATTCAAAACCCTAGGAAAAGCTCTTAGATTTGTGTTTGATCATTCACATTTTGATTATAAATGACCATTGAGCTTAACTAATAATTTTTTAGGAATCCATGTCCTTCTAAACTCCAAAATCCAAAGCTGATCCCAATGAGCCAAAACTTTCAAATAATTACAACATATACCACTAAACATGGCATCTTGGTGTAAACTCCCTTGTAAGTCTTTGGAAAGTCATTGTTCATGTTCATAATTAAAATTGTATTGAGTTGAAAACATTTGATTTTATGGTTAACCAAGGATTATCATGGTTGACCTAGGTTAATCTAGTTTAATACATCTATCTTTTTAAACCCTAAATCCTTCATATGTTTGCATAATATAGGAAAGCTCAATTCAAGAACTTGGTTTTGCCCATAGGCAACTCAAAATCATTCATTTGAATGCATATACCTCATTGAAGCATTAAATGGCCGAAGTAGACCAACATTGGTCACTTTGACCATTTTTTTTAATCAACTACAAATTACATTACTAATAATAGAAAAGAAAAAACAAACTACATAGGACTATGACTACTACCATCATCTTCCTTCAAGATGTCCAAAAAACCATTATGAGGAATACAATTCCTCATTATGCCATACAAAAGATGATTTCATAGCTAACTTAGAGCAAAAATTAGCAGCCATATTATATCTTCTAGGCATAATATTGAAAACAACATTAGCAAAGGTAGATGAAAAGGAAGGATCAACCTCATTTTTGACCTTGTTGCTTCCTGAATTTTGGAAAACCTTCTTCAGCCATCTCATTATGTCTTTACTATTACCTTCCACAATCACACATGTTTCTTCAACTAGTGATGAAAAAATTATCTCTTGAATAAACATCAATTCTTCTAGCTCAATGTGTGTGACATCCCAATGCTTATAGGACTTTCCAACGGGCATCAATAAAGGTACTGCATGATCTCTTACAACTACGCCCAAACCAGTAGTATAAGGTTCAATGTAGGCTCCATCAAAATTTATTTTAGTCCAATCTAGTGGTGGAGGATATCGACACCTCTCAATTGGTTTATCCTGAATGATACCCCATTACTCCTTCTTGGAAACTAAACCAATATTGATCGAATTACTTAAAATAGTTGCAACATTTGCATGAAATAAAGCACATTGCTTCCCATGTATTTTATTATTCCTAGCAATCTATATATGATATATAAATTTAAAGTAAATTTTATCTTATGACTCACCATTTGGAATGTCGTTATATTGCAGCAACATATGTTGTACAAAATAGCAATCACCTTCTTGATAGTAATACAATCAACAATGACATGAGACAAGTCTTCTTGCACTTGACAACCCTTGAAATAGTCAACCACCTCATTTAAACCTCTATGTTTTATCCATTAGAAGTAGGATTTTCATCATTCAAAACCCTCCACCAGAAAACAAATTATTTGGGAAGTAATTTCATCTTCCTCAAACATCTCATTCTGTCATAATTCTATTGGAATATGCTATTGTATGCTTGAGCTATCACGTATTTGGAAATAGTAACATGCATAAGTTCTGGATTATCCTAACCCAATTTAGTGCATATAGGAATTTCCTGTATTAAACACAATATCACAACCAAATGATAATTACAATAGCTCCACATTCCAACAACCATTAACTATAAATCTTTCTAGTTTATCCTCAAGATGTATTGAGTTTCTCACAAAGGTCTGCCACTTCATTAGAGACTTATCAAGAATCCAAATATCATTCAAAACAATAATTTAAGACCAATTACCAATCTTCCACCTAGCAATAGCCTTCAAAGTATTTGCATCATCACATAAAATAGAACAACATAAAAAAAACACGCCTCTTTATTTTCACACTCCAAATATCCTTGCAATATTTTTCTAATAGCATTGCATTATGCAGCTTCGAAGGATTATTAACAAAGTCCCATTTTAATCTTGCTCTAAGGGGGCTACTCCAATGCTTAATTGAAATGACACCCAGCCCAACAAGCTTAGATGGAAGACACACTTTATTATACTTAGCATAATGAATTTTATTTTTCTGTATATAACTTTGCCACAAAAACTTTCTACACACTATTTCCACATAATTAATAACACTAGAAGGCACTTTAGAATGACTTAAAATGTAATTTGCTAAGGATGTAAGTGTAGATTTGATAAGAACCAATCCACCAATAATTGATAAAAGTTTAAAACCCAAGGTGTGTACAAGTTTATCCACTTTACTTGTAATATTATTGAAATCATCAAATTTCAATCTTCTAATGGACATCTTGATACCTAAATACTCCATCTATCCACCTTCCTATACCCAATCAACTTAGCAATGTTAGATTTCATAAGACCGAAAACCTTGGCGCTAAAAAGAATTATAGATTTCTCCCTATTTACTCTCTGCCCGCACTAAGAGCAGTAATTTACCACAACAGATTTCAAGGCCTTAGCTTATTGTACAGTAGCTTCAAAAAATAGTAGGATGTCATTTGCATATAGCAGATGACTAACCTCCTTCCATTCACTTTCAAAGTAATTCCCATGTTCTCCTTACTTTGGTACAATTTTTTAGATAGCAATTCAAAGCATAGTATAAAGGAAAAAGGTGATAGTGGACATCCTTCCCTGAAACCACATTACCCATCAATCCATTCCACCAATTTTCTATTAACCATAATTGCAAATCTAGGATGTTGCACACATTGCATAATCCAATTCATAAATTTAGGAGGAAATTTCCACACTTCTGGAACCTTTTCCTTTCCCAAATCTCACTATCATAAACTTGCTCCATATCAATCTTCATTAAAATAAGGCCTATGTTTGGGGAGTAATACTTAATCTTATGAAATACCTCTTCAGCTAATAAGCAATGCCCTGCAATCGATCTACCAGCAACAAATGCTACCTGTTGCTTTGAAATTAAAAATGGTAAGACATGCTTGAGCCTTGTGACAACTATATGTGCAACAACTTTATTGAATATTTTAAATAGGCTAATTGGCCTAAACTTACTTGGGACATCAACATTTTCTTTTTTTGGAATTAACACAATAAAAGTATAATTCCATTCTTTATGAATAATAACTTTCCTAAAGAAATCAATAGCATCCATACTTACCACATTCTGCCTAATACTCCAAAAAAAATTATAAAATGAAGATGTAATTTTATCTTCTCTAGGAGTTCTATTCATTGACATGATATAGACTGCTTCATGCTTTTCAAGTTGTGACACCTCCCTCTGAATCATATCAACAATTCTTTTAGTTAAAGCACATCCCAGCTATGGCCAGTTATCAACCTCAATCTTCCTATATTCTCATTTAGACTTGAAAAATTTCACAAACTCAGCTTGAATGTGCTCCTCATCAATAAGCACATGACCTTCCTCATTCTTATGCACCTTAATCTTGTTATAATTTCTTCTAGTGGATGCATATGTCTAATTAAAAAATTTGAATTGTTGTCCCTGTCTTTCATCCATCTATTTTTTCCTCTTTACTTCTATTAAGTATGGATTCCAACAAGAGTGGAGGATAATTCATTAGATTTCTTTCTCATTAACTATTCCTGTATTTTAGTCAAGCCATCCTCTGAACACTCATACACTTGAAGGGATTTTAGCTTGTCCTCAATACCCACTTTGAGTTTATTGAGATCTTACAATTTATTCTTACTCCAAAAGAATAAAGCTCTAAGAGTTCTATGGCTTTTCCTCTACAGGATATTTGCACTAGAACTTGAATCAAATTTTCAACATTCCTCTTTACAACTTTCTAAACTTGTGGGTAAGACCGCCATGTATCTTCAAACATAATCCAAGGAGATAGCTATTTATGCTGAATAATTAAGTGTAACATCACAGGATAGTGATCAAATGCAAGTCTAGTCAAGTGATGAGTGATAGCTTCAAAAATTATGAGTAGAATATCTGAGTTCAATAGAATTCTGTCAAATCTCACCCAAATCTTGCTTCTACTATCTATATTTTTAGCCCATGTGTACCTAGGATCAATAAACCTTCTTGTAAATAAATCCTTCCTTCTCATGCATCATTTTATCCTCAGCATGAATAGAATACTTGAAAGGCTTTCCTCCTTTTATATTTTTAGGATTACTGAAACGAAGAAAAATCTCCACCCACAATAGGAGTATTATTGTCAAAATGATGATCTAACAATTCCCATGATGCTCTCCTTCACAAATATTGGTTTTTAGCATAGACAATTGCTACATTCCTCCACTCCTATCTATCCCATTGGTAAGTGATCCAATAATACATTATTCATTAATGACAACAGGAGAAAAAGTGATAACAGTGCCTTTCCAACATATAATAATACCACCTAAAAATTTCTTAGATTGGCGACAACAAGCTTCCCAATATTTCCCTAAGTTAACCTCCAAATCTTTCCTTGAAAGGTTATCAATTTTAGTCTCCAAAGAGCCATAGAATAAGTATTATGCACGCCAATAAGATGGCATGCATAATGTGTTATGGCCTTCTTGCTAGCTCCATGACAGTTCCAGAAAATTAAGGAACTGATTGGTTTAATAGAGAGGAATTCTCTGCTCCAGCACATCCTTTTGAACTTCTACTTGTCAATATAGTCTTGACTTGCTAAATTTTGCATTCAACTTGAGAAACCTTTCTTTGATTACCTATAGATTGCACCTGATTATTTTTTTCTTGATATACACCTTGCTTATATAATCCTCGACATCAACATGAGGGGGTTTATTCTTATAATGCTAAATAAATAAACAATTACCTCTTCCATATTGACGATAAACATATCCACTGCGCTTAGCAACATTCTAGTCTTCATTGACTGAATTCTACCATATAACTGATTATTTGAATTTCTTCCTTCTAGTTACCATGGTCCATGGCACATAGTCCTCTTCATTTGATGCAATAGCTTTAGGTTAGATAACATGCTCTTGCTTCACTTTATACTTGTCACTAATCTCACCAATTTGATCTATTAGTGAGAAATGATTACTAGCAATTTCAGTCTTCTTTCTCTGATTGCCTTCCTTTTGCAAGCATACAGATTCTCCTCCCTTATTTGCTTTAATATATGATGGTTATTTCCTAATCTCCCCTAACTTTGCATCATAACAATTCACTGCTTTATTCCCCTGCCATTCAACATTTAAAACATAAGTGTGATATCCCCTCATATTCCACTGGTTGGAAAAATTTTCCATTCTCTCCATGGATCAATGCCCCGGCAGGAAGTATTTTTTTAATCCAATTTTACACATATTCTAGCATAACTGCTTTTACCCCATATATGAACCAATTCATCATACAACAAAGGTGCCCCAACCATTATTGCAATTCTAGCAACATTCCTTCTATCCCAATATAGCAAAGGTAGATTTCCAAATCTAATCCAAATAGGAGTTCTTGAGCCTTCCATGGATCTAGGATTAAAAGTAGGAGACCTACCATCTAATCCAATCAGTTGGTCAACATTGAATCAGGGTCCTCTTGATAACACTTCATCCCTTGCCTTAATAAATTTAAATATACAAACAAAATAGCCATCATTTAAATACATTAAATCAAATTCACCAAAAGATTACAATTTCTTCTTTAGCTCATTCAGGACTGCTTTATAAGCCAGCTTTCTTCTAATAATCATTTCAACCAAAATAACTTCTAGCTTATTTTGTTTTTTCTTCAATTGCTTCTTTGAATAGTATAACAGCTCCATCCTGACAAATTTCAAAAAACTCCTCAGCATCAATAATGTGAAACATTCTACCTTCTATTCTATTTTTGAGCATAACAGCATATGATGCTATCTTAGTAAACTTATATTTATTCTCTTCATTTATAATCAAATAATCTTCACTCCTGTTAAGATGTAAACCTTTATTTTTCTTGAATAGGAGTTATCTCCCCATCTTCTAATTCTAAACCTTGCTTCATTAGTTGATCATGAGCAAATGACTTCTTTAAAGTTTCAACAAAATTTACAGAATCCTTGTTGGTATCTTTATCATTATGAATTTGGCACATTACATCAATCATTCTACTAGTCTTTTGAGATTCAGCTACAGTTACTATTCCATTGGATTTACAAGCCATATCCTTTGGAAGTTGCACACCATCAAGCTTGTCAGCATCATATGTATTATCCTTAGGTCAATTAGCACATAAAAGCCCATTATGCAAACTAAAACTTGGCCTATCAAGTAGAACTCCCAAGGCACCTAGTTCCGTTTTTAATGTAGCATTCACATCATGCACCGATCGCACCAATTATAGAAATTAAGAAACATATCTTAAAACTTCAAGAACTTCTGCCAAGGCTTGGGGTCGAAGCCCAAGCACAATGTGATCACTTAGGGACTATCATTAGAGGAAATTCAATGATCCACCATACCGCACAAGTGATATGCCATTAAAAATTTTAAAATTTTAGAGAGAAATCAAAATTCCTGTACTTTCTCTCTCTACCAATTCTCTCTTCTCCTTAGTTTACAAACGTTCAACCTTCACCATTTTAGCATTCTTTGAACCCTAAACCCTATATCAAACATTGAAGCTTACTTAAACTTCACTAAAATCTCCATGATCTTCTGAACCATAAATCATTCATGATTAAATGGATTTGAGACATTGATTGACCATGTTTGACCATGGTTGACCAAAACTCCCTTAAACCATAAATGATTCATACATGAACATTTCATAAACTTTAATATACTTTTGTCTTGCCATGACTCAAAACTACTTCAAATAAGTTTCAAATTAAATTTGGAGTGGAATGGAACCAAACTCAACCCATGGTCAAGCCTAGTTGACCAAGTCAACCTAAGTTGACCAAACCAACCCCATGGCTCCTAAACTTTAATTTTAAAAATATAAATCAATTAAAAACACCAAAATCCCTTGGAACTATCCATTGGGTCTCTAAGGATCAGTCCTAGCTGCCAACACTTGAGCCCACATTGGATAGCCAATTGGGCTAACTTAAATGCCCAAGAGGGGTTTCCCTTTAGCCAATTTATAACTCATATGGAATTAAACTCAATAGATCCATGCATTAGGTACTCCTAAACCTAATGCAATAAACTAAGCTAGCCCAGCTACTAGGTTGGCCTCGATAAACAAATTAGGCTAAAGTTAATCCCTGAGACATTTACAAACCTATAATAGGCCATGGCTAATTTTCCCATGAATTGGACTTTACAGACCGCCAAACATGTTGTCCTACCATCCCAGGATAAGTGATGGCAAAAGGTAGCCAAATAATTTAAGAAATAACCACCCATGTTCTTGGTTCTCTGATTAATCCTTCCGCAACTAACCACATGGGCTCTAACCTCTTGGTGTTACCCTACTTCTACTGGCCCATCAAAAACCAATTTGGTAGCCTGAGCTGACTAAATCTGGCCTGAATCGAGGTTTAGTTCAAATAAGAATAACACATTAAAAATTCAAGATTATTCTAAAGACATGTTCCAACAATTTCTTCTAAAACACTCCACATTTCTCAAGCTTTCATTTTTGAGCATACTAGAACCTATAGTGCTCATATTTAACAAGTTCAAGCTAGCTCCAACAATCCATTTTGTGTAAAAATCAAAATCTAATCCAGTGATTATTTTTCCCTACAACCTAAATAAGAAGAGTTCTTAAGGATCATATGAAATCAACCAATTTAAGTCTAAAGCTAGTTACCCATTTGATTGAGGTAAGCATCAAACCTAAGCTATAAATTTATATGTATTGGTTAATTATGAAATTAAAGTTCAATCTAAATGCATAAGGATATCCAACTAAATGTTCTTGATAAAATGATCTTTCAAGATTTGATTTCATCTAATTTCATTGAATAGATCTCTCAGATCAGAGCAAGAAAGGCTCAGCCAAAAATATAAACAGGAAGTGGAAGTTAAAATCGAAGCTATTCATTCTTTTCAAATTGAATACATGATTATAATTAAGTTTGCATCCAATGATCATGTGGTCCCAATAATGATTTCTTAGTCAATTAGAAGCACATGCACGGAAAGTGCAATAAATTGTGTAATTTGTTTTAATCAAAAGAAATCAAAAAATCATTAGATACTTAAAAATTCATAACTCCTCACACACTTGTTCAAATTAGGCATGCATCAGCTCTATAGATTTGATTTGAGTAGTAGAATAAAAGACTCAGAATTTCAAAGCATAATATTGAATGGTCAAATCATAATTTTAGAAATACATTTTAATCTAACATTTATATTACTCACTAAATTAAACTGATCATGAGCTCAAATTTGGATGGTTTTATCTTGTGTATGTGTTCTTACATGTCTAAAATTACTCATCTTTGTTTGAGATTTTTAAGGGCAACAATTTGGTAATTCAAATTTATTAGTCATTATTTGACATATCATAGTAAATTTTCATATATTGAAAT
The DNA here is from genome assembly GCA_021234465.1 of Dendrobium hybrid cultivar. Classification (NCBI taxonomy): domain Eukaryota; kingdom Viridiplantae; phylum Streptophyta; class Magnoliopsida; order Asparagales; family Orchidaceae; genus Dendrobium; species Dendrobium hybrid cultivar. The sequence continues at coordinate 8,626 of JAJBZI010012557.1, forward strand.
CCATAAAGCATTTAGGATTGAATTTGTTTAGTGTGGTAGATTAGTGTCCCTGGGTTAGATTTCCACTAATTTTACGATGGTCCAAGGTCTAGTTAGCCTAAAATTAAATTTATAAAGCTTAGTTTGGAAATTGATTATAAAGCTTAGCAAGACTTTGATCACAACAAATTATCATGGTTCAATTTATTTAAAATCACTACAACAAAAATGAAAATTATCGGCTGAAATTTTTGGTGGCTATTGTCCTCCAAAAATTATTGGCAGAACATTTTGCTTTTGGTACATATGAAGCGACTGACAAATGTATGGTTTTTGACTAATACTCTGTCAGAGATTCATGTATGTCCATCGGTAACATCCGACGGAAGATGTCCGCCAAGTATTTTTGGATGTGCTTAGATCATTTTCCACATTATCATTTTAGGGACGAATGTACCAGGAAAAATTATTTACAGAAAGGCTTACTTAAACAATGATGGATAAATCCACCAAAAATGAAAAATATCCATCAAAAATAATCCCTATTTTAAACCCCTTTCGTGCGACCACTCCTTTTTTCTTCCTTCTCTCCTCCCACTAGCTCTAGACTGAAAGTCTCCCCCTTGCTCAATCTGGGTCAAATGTTGTCTTTTTTTAGAAAATATTTTAGATTGAAGAAGTATGTCATCTAATCTTTACTCCTTTCAATTTTTATTGAATTCAACAATTAGTTTTTCAGGCACTTCAGATTTAGCGAAATTTTATAATTTTAGGATTTAGAGATTATTTAGAGTTTAAATTCATGAAAATTAGTGTGGATCTATTAGTAATGTTAGTGAGAGATAATTTTTGTGCATTAATTTTGATTTTTTAGATTTTTGGTAAAATTATAAAAAAATTCTAGCAAATTTTTTCTTTTGTAGATTTGTTACAAATTATTATGTTTATTTATATTTATTAATTAAATGCTTATTATGTCTAAATGGAATTTAGTTATATTTGTTAGTAATGAGCATCTGATCTTAAAGAATTTGGATGTAAAATAGGTTGTTACCTAGATGAAAAGGTCTTACAAATGAATGTCTTTAGGGTGTTAAGTATTTAATCTATTTTTATATGAGGGAATGTTTAGGTGCCTGTGCTCAAAGCAAAAAAAATAGGATTATCTCACACCTGATGAGGTAAAGCTTGCTTTGTTTCATAGAGAATTTCTCCCAAAGTACTGGTATTAGACCTCATATGCGGAGTTTGAGCCACATTTGGATAGTTAATGCGGTCTTTCTTAAACTTCTAGACCAGTAGAGGCTTACGAGAATATAAAAAAAATATATGAAGATCTTGTATATAATGCAGTGGGTCCAAACGTAAGACTACATGTGGATCAGCATCCAAATATAGAAGCACAAAAAATTTATGAGTTATTGCAGGCTGCTTAGTGACCTCTCTAGGAAGGTTTACTATTCATTCTGAGTTATCAATTATAGTGAGGATGCTCAATATTAAAATACAATATAATATCACTCAAGAGTGCTTCAATGATTTCATAGGCTGATGAAAGTGACAAATCCAGAGTATCATTTTCTAGCTGATGTATTAGAGAAAAAGTTTGTATCAGTGCTCAGTCTATATGCTGTGAAGATTGATTATTGTAGTAATGAGTGTATATTTTATTACAACGACACTGCAACACACTATCTATCAGGCTTGTAGTGCACCTAGATATAAACTCAAATCTAAAAATAGTGGAAGCAAAAAAGATGTGCAATTTTCTTAGTTACTTTACAACCCGATTATTCTCAAGCTTCAACGGTTGTACTCATCTATGAGCTCAATAGGTGAGATGAGATGGCATAAGGAAAATTCATCTTAGAATGTTCTTCTATTTCATCCATCAAATGCAATACCAACGACAATACCAATTAACTTTTTGGTTGTTGAATTTATGGCTCTAATGGCCGATTTACAACAATAAGCATAATTTAATTATTGGCCTATTCATCAAAAATGCATCAGAATGCCACCAAAAACCTTTCACCAAAAAAATTTTAAAACCTAAGACACCTTTTGCATTCACTTTGGAATAGAGAAGATCAATTTGTCAATGGTTTCAATCATTAAGAATGCCTGATGGATAAAGTTCTAACTTAAGCAGATGTGTGGATATCAGATGGAAAGTTAAGCGGCCTGAAGAGTCATGATGGTCACATCATTATGGAATTT
>JAJBZI010012559.1:0-12127 GCA_021234465.1 Dendrobium hybrid cultivar
CACTTGATTATGATTAAAAAGATAGCCATTTGTATTTGGTAAAACTTATGAGACCCATTTTGACGTAATGTTCATTATTCCCAAAATCTAAATCTTTGGGGTAAAGATCAACGATAGCTTTAAACCTCATGATTTTGGCTTGTAGGAGACTAAGAAGGGTATATATTTTTTCTTTCACCTCATCTTTCATTGGCATGAGAATTATCATTTTCTCTTTATAATCAATGTTATTTGTTTTTTTATAGCTATCATGAATAGTATGCGATTATATTATCATGGTCAACTTAATAATAAGTGACAGACATTTATAGGAATAACATCACATAATACTTCATCTTGTAGCTTATTTCCTACTGAAAATTGGACTAAACATTTTTTGGATACCTTAATTTGGTTGCCTTTTTTAATTCATGAAAACTTATAGGGTGTTAGATGCTCTTGCACAGGTAAATTTGATTTTTTCACCATTTGACCAGACACAATGTTTTCACAACTACCTCCATCAAATAAATAATTCTGTTTCTGAAAGATACTAAATCAAATTAAGCTTTCATAATTAAATCCTCATAATCTTAATTCTTGCTATGATACTACTTTTTATCATACCCCATGTCGACCCCCTACAAATCAACGCAGGGTGCAACGGAGGAAAATATTCGATTCCTCAACATTCATGACTCATAATATTCTAAATATATTCATGCCACATTTCATCACATTCCTCTATAAAATAGAAGCAATAAAAAATTTTCATTTACATTATATGTATATAATTACAGAGCAACTAATCACTCAAAAACATTTTCATAACAACAGTTCACGTACCTTTGTTAAGACTCAACTCATACAACTATACAACAAAACATAATTTTTAAATTGACTTGAGTGTATTCGGCTTTTATCTTATTCTTTCCCTTTTCTATTACAACTGTCAGAATAAAAATCTGGTGAGCTATGAGGCTTAGAAAGATGTGCAATTCTAATATAAAATTCAATGAAAATAATATAGTTAACAATATGAATGTCTTCATAATTGAACCAAACTCATAATTTATAAATAAATTAAAATATATACATGCTTATATGCACTAGTAAGAATAGAAGGTTTGTTATAGTGTCAAAGATAAATCAATATCATGTCATTTAATGATTTAAACATCACATTTTGAATTTATACATATAACTACTTTATTTAGTACTTATGTTCCATTTCATATCTCATTTCATTTGAATCGTATGAATATGTCAGTATTAGATATCTAAGTTTTTGACAATCATTATAACGTAAAATTAGTCTCTATAGCTTCATAATAATGTTTAATGGAGCCCAGGTAAAATCAAACATTATCGCCATTGAACTATATTGAGGTCCTAATGCCTTTATTGGGGTCCCTTTTGCCCCACCGCGCAAGTATTATAACATGTCATTATCAATCATTATCTAACATGACATTCATTAGGCTTAATAATTTCTGATCAGTTATTTGATTGGTAATTACATATTTCATGACTCAATATAAAAGACATAAGTAATACAATGCTCGTATATGAATGAAAAGGAAGGCAATAGATAACTCATTAATTTTCTTTTCGAAATATTGTCAATTAGGGAAACATTTATATAATTATCATACATTTAATTTTGAGCTCGACCTATTAAAATTCACAACTGGTCATTTACGCCTGAATATTTGGCTGTAGATACACACTCAACATCAAAAATATGAAGAAAATTTAATGCATTTCACCCTTCATTTTACTCAAATGCCACTGTACATGTCGAGAAACTAAAGAATTTGCTTTCTAAATTATATCACTGCGATGATTTGCATCCTCGATTCTTACACCTTGCAATTTCTTTCGCTTGTAAATCACCCTCACAATCCAAATTTCTCAATTCCTACTATTTCTACCTAACAATATGAATTTCTAATCCAAAATGATATTTTACCTCAAAACCTCCGGTCCTCATATATCACTGAAACCTACGCAACAATTGGGTATAATTAAATAAGGAACTTATAAATTAATTTCTACCATAACCAAATTAAACTTCTTTCCCCTTTTATTCATTCTTTAGGTCCTTCTCCTATCTCTTCTCCTTCCCTTTCTTTCAACCGAAATCCCTAAATCAGCTGCTTAGCTCTCTCTCCCGCACAGCACCCGTCCTCCAGGCACTGAAAACCGAAATCGAAGGCTCCTGTAATGAGATTTCAGTTGCAAAGAAAACACTGAAATGCATATGCCAGGAAAATTCCTATTTTACCCTAAGTTATATCCAATGCATGCACGCCTAGGTGCAGGCTTCAGGGAAAAGCACTAACTTGCTATAGTAAAAATGATATTTGAACAGTAACTGGATTAAAAAATTTATAAAAAAATGCAAATCAAAATTAATTCAATAACTTTCACACCTTTGCATATTAGCGTATACTTCTATATACCAATTTGCTTCAATTGCCGAGCAAAACACAATGGAATGTTTTTTGAAAATTTTTATGGAATTGATATTTTGAGGTATAATTTAATTAAGAAAGATTTGTATTTTTATCTTATAAAAATTATGTAATACATTTTTTCTCATGTCCTCTTTTCCCTAAGATGCTTCTTTTTTTGATCGATGTTTCTATTTGACTTTTATATATGAAATTTTACTACTCAATTCTCAAACATCAAATTCTATTTCTTTTCAGGTTCCTCTAAGCAATGCTTTGCATTTCAATTTCATTTTGCGGAACTCTATGTTCTCATTTGTAACCTATTTCTTGAGCATGGATACACAAAAAATATCATGTATATAAGCCATATCTGCAAGTAGTGCTAATTTGTAGGCAACTTTCTCAATTCATTTGATTATTTTAAAGGGCACAATGTATTTAGGACTTAGCTTTCCTCCATGGACAAATCTAAATATCTCTTTCATACAAATTCTCCTACTTCGAACTAAGTCATTCTATGCTTTGAGTCATGGTATTTTTACCGATGATCCTGAGCAGTATAATTGATTTTTTATTTAAACTAATTTTCTCAGTAGCTTAATCCACTAACAGTTGTCTTTCACTAATCTCAATCCAACTTAATCGGATTATACATTTTATACTATATAAGGCTTCATAAGATGCCATTTGAATATTGAATTAAAATTATTATTTTAGTCAATTCTATTGTTGGAATATGATCTTCTTAGCTCCTTATGAAATCTAAAGCATAAAGTTTTAGCAAGTCTTCTAATACCTGAATAACTCTTTCTATATTATCATTTATCTATAGATGAAATGCTGCACTAAATTCTAATTTAATTCTCAATATTTCATAAATATCTGTCTATAGTCTAGAAGTGAACCTATCATCTCTATCATATATAATTACTTTAATGATTATATGTTATCTGATGATTTTCGTTATAAATTTAGCCAATTTGTCAACTATATTAGTTTGACAGATAGGCATGATGTTTAATGACTTTATTAGCCCTATGAACCACCACTCAAATGTAATCATGCCCTTGTCTACACCTAGGGAAACCTGAAACAAAGTTCGTAGCTATATCATCCTATTTTCATTGAGATATTACCAATGACTGTAGCATTCCATTGAGCTTCTGATGTTTAGCTTTCATTATTTAACATGACTTGCATCTTGCTATAAAATTAGTCACATCTTTATTCATCCCATGCCACCAGAACAAGTGTATTTAAGTCTTTATATATTTTGTTACTGCTAGGAGGATGAATTGAATAACCTGAATAATATGCTTCATATAAGACCTCTTAAACCATTCTGGAATCCTTTGGAATGCAAAATGTCAATTCTTCTAATCACTGTTTGGTTGTTAATATTGAACTCCTTTCTTAAACCTACTTGAATTTGATCTATCAACTCATGGTATTTTTTATCGGCCTTCTGCGCTCCCTTTACTTTTTTTTTCAAGGTAGGTCGTACTTAGTTGATTAAAGCTATTTGAATCTTGGTTCTTCTGTATTATGATTTTCATTTACAAAGCATGCATAGCTTTGATCAATTTTGCTTCTTGAGCTTGTATCCACTTAGCCTGCCTACTAATTTTTCTGTTCAATACATTTGCTACCACATTTGCTTTTTCGGGACAATACTGGATGCTTAAATTATAGCCTTTAATTAACTTTGACCATGTTCTTTGCGTTAAATTTTTTTTTTTGTGATCAGTAAATACTTTACACTTCTTTCTATATAGGGAATGCCTTCCAATTTTTAAAGCAAATAGTACTACAACTAACTTTAAATCATGCATTGGATACTTCATTTCATGTGATTTTAGCTGTCTGGAAGCATAAACAATCACTTTCTTGTTCTGCATTAGAACAAAACCAAAATCTTTTAAAGATGCATCGCTAAAAAGTTGAAATCTCATTGTATCAGTTGGAACATGAGTGCAAATGTCAAACACTTCTTAAGTTCTTGAAAACTCTGCTGACATTCATCTGACCAATCAAATTTAGCACATTCTTGGTCGGCCTTGATAAAAGCAAAGTAATTTGTAAAAATCTTTTTACAAATCTCCTATAATGCCTGCTAACCCAAGAAAGCTTTGAACCTCAATTACATTTCTTGGTTTTGGACACTCTATAATAGCTCATATTTTCAAGGTTAACTAATATACCTTCAGTATTGATTGTGTGCCAGGTAAATAAAGCTTCTCAGCCAAAATTCACTTTTAAAATTTTTGGTAAATAATCAATATGGTTGGCATGCTCTTCATCATTTTTGGAATAAACCAATATATTGTCAATAAAGATTATTACAAATAGATAAGATTGGAATATTCAATTCATCATGTCCATGAATATTGTTAGGGTATTGGTCCACTCATATGACATCACTAAAAATTCGTAGTGCTCATACTTTATGTTGAAAGCTATTTTTAAAATATCTTCATCATTCACCCTTACTTGATGGTATTCATACTTGTGATCAATTCTTGAAAATATAAATACACATGCTTATTGATTAAATAAATCATCAATCCTTAGAATTGAATATTTGTTCAAGATAGTCACTCTACTCAGATATCTGTAATCAATACACAATCTCATTATAAAACAATACAAGAATACTCCAGGGAGATGCATTGAGTCTAATAAGTTCATTCTCAATTAACTCTTAATCCTTTCAATTCCTTAATAGCCACTTTAAGGTATTTTCACAATTAGTGTACTTCTAAGTTATACCTCTATTATGAACTTTACCTTTCTCTTAGGAGGCAAGCCCACAAGTTCTTTAAAAAAATGTCAATATACTCGTTCACTACAGGAATGCTATTCTCATCACCAGCTATTTCTTTACTTGCTTCTAATTTAGCTAGGAATACTAATGCCCTAGCTTTTCTCTACTTATTCAGCTTAAATAAAATCAATTGAAGAAAATCTAGTTCCTTTCTCACATTGAAAATATAATTTTCTGCTACTAGACAATTCTAGTTTACTCTCTTTTTCCAACAGTCATCTGTAACATAGTATTTAGTTAGCCAATTCATATAGAAAATTGCATCAAACTCAAAAAGTGGTAATAAAATCAACTTGGATTTGAATGTTCTACCAGCGATCATAATATCAATAGAACATATATTATCTGCAATGAAGCTTTCACTAGTAGTTAATAGGATATGATACCTAGGATTAAGATGAACTGGTTCCACATGTAGCTTACTAAAGAACATTTCGGATAAAAATGACTATGAAGCTCTTGAATCGGAAAAAAAAAAAAACTCTAGCAAGATTATAAATTGCTAATCATATCTATCAGAACCTCCAAATACATCTTAGCTTCTTGAGATGTGAACGAAAAGACCCTTGTCAGTATTGCTCTGGCATAGCCATCAGATGTTTCTCCCTACTCGTTTAATGTTGGCTTGAAGGAAACATATTTTCCACCTTTAGTTTGCTCTGTGCACTCATTTCTGTCCTTTGTCACGTTGGCTAATTCTTGGGCAATTTCCTTTTATATGCTTAGGTTCTCCACATAAGTAATATCTTCATAAATTCAGCAAGAACTACTTGGGTGGGAGTTTCCATAGGTATCATAGACTAAGTATCAATTGACCTTTTGACTCCTTTTGTGATTATTTCCCATAATCAAACTTTTGCTTTTTCTTGAATTCACTATCTCTTCTATTATCAACTGGTCTCCTTTTACTGTTACTTTGCCATCTCAGCCTCATTATAGACATATCGTGTTTCATTAATCTTGCACTTTTCACCAATGCAACAAAGCTCTTAATTTGGAAGGGGATCAGAGAATAATGCAACCCTATATCGCTTCTCACCGAGGGTGCTTATTAATTGTGGGGCATATCTAAATGAGGTGAATTCAGCTTCATACTATTAAACCATCTTGTATCCATAAGTGAAATTTATAATTTTTTTTTGCATTTCTTGTCGAGCAAAAGGAGGGATATCCCAATATTTGAAAACTTGCTTGAACTACTCCTAAGTGATCAATTCCTCATGTTTGCTTTGGAATTTCTACAGCTGTTGACCTCTCCACCAATGCTCAGCCTCTCCTTCTAATGCCAAGATAGCAACATACACTTGTCTGGTTGCAAGACATTTCATACCATTCAGAATTTTCTCTATTCTGATCATCCAATTCTTTACAACTTTTGCATCTACACCACCCTTGAACAAAGGGGTCTTTAGGTTTTGAAATTATTTTTAGTACTTATACATCTCCATCGCAGTACTAGTACTTGCACTAGCAGTTGGTATTGTAGGTGATGTTGGTAGTATTCATGCTATAACAGGTATAACTGGCCCTTATAGAGATTGCTTTTCTAACATCATTTGTATCATCATTTTTAATATTTGCATTTGCATCATAACCACAGGATCTGGGATAGCTGGAGTAACTAGTACATTCTTTGCCCTAAGTGTACTACCTTCCACGGGCCGCTATCTTAGGTACTTCATTTGCTAAATTAGGTTGGGTGGACTGGTCATTATTTCCTTCTAGTATTATCTTCGCCATAACCCCTGCCACTCATAAAAGTTTTTGCTATTTAGTACATGTTCATGTTCCTATCATAAATTCATGTATAAAAGATCATATGCATATACAATGCAATGCTATGTTTTTATCGTAGTCTTCACCTAAATATCTAACTTTTTACTTAGGAAGACTACCCTTACCTATGCTCTATAGGAATTTATCATATTCAATCTTTTACCTAATAATTCTGGATCCAATCATACTTCTGTCATTATTTAACCTAATTCAATTGCTTTGATATCATATTATGCACACCCCACAACAACCCCTCAAGATCGACATGAGGCAAATTGGGAAACACTTACTAACTTGTTAAAAAACATCACTTCCACTTAATAAAAAATTATGATGATGAGTATTCCATTTAGCATGTTATATTATTTTCTCAAACAAAAACAATTTTCACCATTAATCATCCATTCTTCTACAGAGCTGCTAAAATAATTCAATATTTTATTTATGTCATAAAAACTTTATATAAAACATAATCAACATACATGCTAAAACTCTTTTTACAATAAAACCGTACACAAAATTGCACACCCAAAGTATCCAGACTTGACCCCTATTTGGGTTATACTTTATATTTTATCTCATTTGAAATAATATTTAACATAACATGATGTGAGCTAAAGCTCAACAAAATAGACAATTTAAAGACAAAAATGAATTATTGTAAGATTTTACTTATATTCATATTGTAAACTGTTAGTTTAATATGGTACTTGAAGCCTTCGTATGTGAAATACTTGAATTAGCATATGATGTACGTCATAAACAAAATATATAATTTAAAACAAAATTTAGATAAACATTTAAATTTCATTCATTAATTATATTTTGCAATACTATTAACCAAGCATGTATAAACTTCTTTTGTTGATTATATATATCATGTGCAGTTCTTCTTTCATCTTTAGAATATATCATGAAGATGAAAGTGGTTTATTTGGCAATCGTAACTTCTAAGATACATGCCGAGGATCCTTTGGCCTCCCTACATGCACACCTTTGTTGCCTTATGTTTACTGGTCAACATAAACATCTTAACTAAAGGTCTCATTTGTTTTGATAGGCTCGCTTTTATCACCCTACCTGTGCAGTTTAAATTATTTGTCACATGACCATTTTCATCTTGAAATTTTTCATACGTCCAGTTTTAAAATGAAGAAATTAAATTTTATATTAAATTTTCATAGAAGGCAAATATTGAAAGTAATATTGTAATAAAATTGCATTTTAAAATAAAAATTGTTTATCTTACTTAATTGTGGCAGTCAATGATCTTCTCTAGGTAAATCTCATCTTTGTTAACACCTTGACACTTTGTTTATGTTAAAATTTATTTCTAATTTTTTGACACAAACAATTTTTCAATTCCTTCTCAAAAATAATATTTTTATCTCAAAATAAGCTTTCCTCATACTCTGAAGTTTCTAAACTTTTATTCATAGCCAAATCAATGATTGAAGTCACTAAAAACCATAATTTTTAATCTTTCCCCAAAATTCTCCTCTCTTGCCTTTGACTAGAACTCGCCCTATTCCTCCCTTCGCTTTAGATCGAAGCTTCCAGTTGCAAACTTTGAACAAGTGGGTTTCGACTAGGCAAGGGATTAGGTATATAAGAAAATTTACCTATTTACTCTCAAATCTACTCAATTAGTTGCATGCCATTTTTAGTCGGTTTTGCAAATTTTATGCCCCTAATACAGGACATTGACTAAATGAACAGTGAAAATCAATTTCTTAACTTTGAAAATTTTTAATTAGACTAATTTAATTTATATAGGACTATATATTTAAAATTTTTTATATTTATGTATATACTAAAATGATCGAAACGATTTATAAGATTTTATAAAATATGGTATACTAAATTTTGGATTTTTACCTCTAAAAATTTTGGAATATTTCACCTCGACCTGCCAACTTGTGCTTGATGCAATCTTAGTTGTAATCTCTAGAGTTGAGGCTATTGATTTAAGCAAAGTTGTTATTGGGAGGGGTTCCATCATTGGTTTATTACAGGTTAAAGGTATCACATTTGAAGTAGTTGATGTTAGGATTTTCGAAGGAATGATTTTCTCACCATCTTCCTCATCTAAAATCTCAATCCACATTCTTTAGAGTAGTTTCATGCCTCATAAATGAGATTTCCTAACTTAAACACATCATTCATGAAGTAAGTCAAGTTTGGAATCATCCTAACCCCAAGTAAGCTCTGGTCGGTGGACCTCTAGGGATATTGAAATCCCAAGTCATTGTGAATTGATCAATTATAAAGATATATAAACTTTTATGTTTCATATTTAAGTTTCAAACAAGTTTTATTTCCTTTCTACATGTTGACAAAGGTGAGAGGGCAAGTATTGTGTTGATCACCTCTTCAAAGATGTAGATCTTACTATTGAGAATGAATTCCTTCAAACCCAAAATTTCTTGTACTGGTAGATTAAAATGTTGGTTGCCATTATTGATCTTTGTCGATCTAGTCTTAATTAGTTAACCCTCGGCCAACTTCATGAAGAAGTTCCACATCTTCTAATTATTGACCTTAGTTTTTTTTCATTTTCATAGTTTTCAATAAAAATATAATTGTTTATTCCTTAAATCCCTTTATGAGTAGTAGGGCTTGAAGGATGTTCAAGTTTTACTTTATTCTTTGCTCATAGAGAGGGCGATGTAAGAATCAATGCTTGAAAAAAAATTAGATATGTAGAAATTCAATATATCCATTTTCTTTGAAAATAAGGGAATTAGGCAACACTTAAGCTAAGATGGAAGCGATCCTTGCAAAGCACAAGTAATTGCTGGAGAAGTGGCGAGGGAGCTCTTCATTCCCTTTAGGCCTGATTGAGTACTCTAAAAACCTTAGCTTCACCAACAACACGCCAATGTGATTCGCCTTGATCTAGAAGGCAACAACCTTTGCTACATCCCTAGGTAGTTTAACACAAAAGCTCACATTCTAAATCAAGATGAAAACAAGAAGGAAAAAGTAGAAAACAAGAACGATGAGGAAGAGCAACATGAAGACAAGGAGGCAAAAAAAGTTGGGCTGCGTAAAGAGGCAAAGAGTCATAGGATCCCTTATTTAAAGCAAGGAAATATCTCAAAACTTGTAAGTGTCATTTCAAATTAACTTGTCACTTCTTAAATCTTCATCATGACTATTTATGTGACAACAAAATCTCTTAGTAGATTTTGTCATCATCATGAATGAACCTAGAAAGCTCCAATGACGATACTTTTGACCAAATCTATCCTCCTTGTTATGGGGCTGAACTATTGACTCCATGGTAATACACTGACTTCATGGTAACTCACTGACTCAAGGGTAATTATGCTGACTTCATAGCAAATGATTGGCTTCATTAATGAGGATCTACAAAAATGTTATTCAACTTTAAATGAAACAGATTAAACATATATGCTGGATGTCAATGAAAGTATGTTATACACATTACTTGATATTTTATAACCACAAATAAAAAATAAAAAAAATGCTAATTTCCATTCAGTAAGTGTGAACTCTAGTATATCTAATCAAATAAAAAATAATGCAATATTTCCTATCAATTAATTTCTTCTTTTATATAAGATAAAACCAAAATACAAAAAAGAAGAGTGACTTGAAGGTGTAGAACCTCGTTCCAAGGGATGTGTTGAGCTTGTTGTAAAGCCCTTGAAATTGCCATACAAAGGATGAAGAAGACCCTCATAGAGGAAGTAGAACCTAGTAATGAGAGCCACTTAACAAGGGAGATATCCTCCTTTGGTTTGTTGATGAATTGTGAACTTGACTCTAACAGCTTATTTGTTTATCTTCGAAGTCTTGGAAACTCCTCTTAACAAAATGATTTTGGATCTTAACTTTTCAACTTTTTGTTAGAGGTCTCAAACGTTGCTTTCTTCGAGTATTGGTGGGGTGAATTATAGTAGGTGAGCTCAATTTTGCAATTGCCTTGCTTATGTGACCCTTATCACTTTGATCGAAGACTTCAAGCATGATGACTCTTTTATTGACACTTAACCAAGTATTAATCTGCTTATTTAATTTTCTTCTTAATCCCTAAATCAACTTCTAGGCTCTTTGTTGCCTTATTCAAGAAGTTGATCTTGACAATTAGGTCTTATAAATAGCTGCAAAACTCCTCCATCTTACATCTTTCTCCAGCACTTCTCCATTGAGTCAACCACTTCAATTTGACCCATCCTCTCAGTATCAGGAGCCCTAGTCTCTTTCATGCCCTCAACCTTATCATGCTCAACATCATTGGGTTTGATTCTTTGATTTTTTTGATGGTCGTTCCCTGTTCTCATCACTGACTGTTAAGATCTCTTTAGAAGCTGATCTCTCGATGTTCTCCATCTACTTTTCTTAAGGATGATGACTTTAGGGAAATGGTCTTCTAGGATAGTACCACTTGAGGTGATCTTGGTGAGGTTGGCAGGAACTTTTTGGCTTGACTTCTTGTGAATCTTAGTATTTTGAGAAGTTATTCCTTTATTTCATTGGGCAAAGTCGTCAGAGATGAAAACTATGGATTGAGGAGTGTTGAAGTTTGCATTTGTTTGAAAAGAGGTAGGGGGTAGAATTCACCACTTCCTTCTTAGTCAAAGGAGTGATAACATTATCTTCAATCCTTGGAGAAATTTCTAAAGCCTCTGTAGATTGCTCTGCTTTCTTTTTGTAGTCTTGCTAGCATCAACCACCTTAAAATCATCTTGGCCACTTGAGAATTCAGGTTCTCCTGATTTTTCTCAGTCTTTTGCCTTTATCCTTCTTCAATGGAGGAACCTTTATTGAAGATGAGCCAGGTAGAGGGGATTTTCTTTTGTCAACTTATTGAATCGCTTGTGTAGTCGATTATCAATGGCAGAACCAATAAATCTCTTGAATTTTGTCATTATGGAATAAGACAAGCTTTGATAAAACTCATAGATTAAGGAATGCAAAAAATACTGAAGCAAGAAAGTTCAAAGAATGAAGGCTCTACCAGGAATTTATAGACATGTGTCTGACATGCTAAATATTTGTAAAAATGAGCTATAATGTGCTACATTGATCTTAGAAAATACTTAAGCAAGGATTGCAAATA
>JAJBZI010012563.1:0-10119 GCA_021234465.1 Dendrobium hybrid cultivar
GTCAAATAGCATTACCACTTCCTATAGGCCCTTAGTTCATAATCATAAAGTATGGTTAGTTGTCATCCACTGAATAAAATAGGATCCAATATTTGGGTTGGTAAATGAAACATTACATTATTGGTCATTTAATTAGATGTGCTTATGTTTTCATTGCACACGCAAAGCTTGAAAGATCATGACCATGGTTTTTTTTTTGAAACCTTGCAATTGCATAAAGCTAGAGAGAAAAGCAAGTACTAACTACCTAAGAAGGATGCAAAACACCATCCTCCTCAAGATTGTTCATGAAAGTTCTATAAGAAATATAGTCTTCCTTCCTATGATAAAATAAAAAAAGAAATAAGAGCAAATTTGAAATAAAATTTAGTAGCCCTATTTAAGCATCTTAGCATAAATGTGAAAACAATATTTGCAAAAGATAAAAAATAATAAAGCTCCACTTGATTTTTGTCCATCCCTTTCGATTTTTGGCTCCTTGAATGTTGAAAAACCTTTTTTAGCCACTTCATGACATCATGATTATCTCTTTCCACCACCACACCTACTGTTTCAAATAGTGAAGAAGGAAAAATGACTTAGAGAAAAACCAAAGCTTGCAACTCAATATGAGTTACATCCCAATGCATGTATTTCTTTCTAGCCGCCAACAAAAGTGCCCCTATTAAGATTACTTACCACCACACCTAATCCAACAGTTTAAGGATCTTTATAAGCTCCATCAAAATTTATTTTCACCTAATTTGGAGGGGGTGGGTACCGCCTTCTACCAATTAGTTCAACACGAATAACACCCCATTGCTTCTTATTGAATGATAAATCTATCTTAATGATACTGCTTAATACTTTAGTAATAATTACATTTTGTGTTGCATACTTTTTCCCATGTATTTTAGCATACCTAGCTTGCCAAATATGATAAATAATCTAAAGATAAATTTTAATTATGAGAAGACTCATAGATTTGCACCTTTTCAGATTTTTGTATGATATGACGAAAATTCGATGGTTTGATGTGAATTCCCTATTTCCTTAATGGTGAAATTACCTTCTATATATGATCACATTTATATACAACATGGATCAAGCTTTCCTGCACCTGACAACCCCAATTGCAAAGCACAGAATCTATAATAGCCTTGTTGTTCAACCATTGGTTTGTAGGGATGGAATTCTGCCAAATTCTCATCCAAAAGATAAATTCTCTATGAAGTAACCTCAACTTTCCAAGCCAAAGCATTCTATCCTTACAACCTTTAAACCTTATAGCATAAGCTTGGGATGTAATTGATTTTGAAATCTTAGAATGTATCAATTCCTAAGAATCATGCTCTAATTCAAGATTGATAGGAATGCCTTAAAGAATTTCAACTAGCTCAAGCCCAAACCACTTATGCAACTTCTCCTCATTCCACTTTCCATTCTCAGTCAATATCTCCAAACTATGATCTACTTGGACAACACAATTAACAAAAGTTGACCACTTCAATAACGATGTATCAAGTATCCATACATCACCCAAAATTCTAATGAGAATACCATCACATACCTTCCATCTAATTATGTATTTTAAATAATTTCCTCCATCAAACAAAATTTTTCAATTGGATGATACTCTTATATACGAATTACCACTTCATATATCTTCACCATATTTCTCCTTTAAGATTGTATTATCCAATTTATGTGGATTATATATCAAATCCCAAGCCAATCTTTCTCCAAGAGGGTTGCTCCAATATTTTAGAGAGATAATACCTAATCCACCAAATATATAAGGAACACAAACCTTAGCCCACTTCATATAATGCATCTTTCTATGTTGTGAATCACTATTCGAAAGAGAATTTTTGCACAGTTTTTCAATATAGTTCATAACACTTTTGGGTAGCAAAGAGTGAGTCAAAATGTAATTTATTTAGAGATTTTGAAGTAGATTTTATAAGAACTACTTTGCCAACAATTGAGAGGAATTTGGAACCCCAATTATGCACCAACCTATCATTTGTTTTCATGACAATACGATAGTCAATAAAGTTTAACCTCCTCGCAACCTTTCTGATGCCCAAATACCAAATCTCATGCACTCTTCTAAATCCCCAAAGCTTTATAATTTTAGATTTCAAAGGAGCTAAAGTTTTTTTTGCTAAAAAAGATTAATGACTTCCCTTCAATGTTTCTTTGACCAGTCCATGAGCAATAGCTATCCATAGCTCCTTCAGTGATCTTGCTTCCCTGATAGAAGCTTCAAAAAATGACAAAATGTCATCTACATATAGTAAATGTCTCATTTTCCTTCCATTTTCTTTCAAAGCAATTCCAATTCCATCACTCCTCCACTATTTCAGAGAGCTGGATAGCAATTCAGAACACATTATAAGAAGGAATGGGGATAGTGAACATCCTTGTCTAAACCCACACTTTCCTACAATCCAATCCAACATCTTCCCATTAACAATGATAGAAAATTTGGGCTCTTCCACACATTTCATAATTTAGTTTATAAATCTAATTTGAAAATTTAGCATTTGAAGAACTTTCCTTAATGTGTCCCAACTCATACTATTAAAATCTTGTTCCATGTCAATCTTCATAGTCATTAAACCTATTTTAGTGGAAGAATGCCTAAATTTATGCATCATCTACAAATGCAGCTTGCTCTTCTGATATTACCTAAGGAAGAACATTCTTCAGACATGCAACAAGGTTGTTTGCCACCACTTTATAAATAGTATTACATAGACTAATAGGTTTAAAATTACATGGTCTATCAACACTATCTTTCTTTGGAATTAATAATATAATTATATCTTTCCAGTTAGCTTCCATACTTCCATTATGGAAAAAAATATAAACAACATTACATACCTCTTATGTACTATATTCCAAAAACTCTCATAGAAAGATGCAATTATACCATCTACCCTAGGAGTTCTATGCTTTGGTATGTTGTGAATTGCATTAAATACTTCAATATCTAAGACATCTTGCTATAAGAATGTAGCCGTCTACTCATCCAGTGCTCCTTCCAGCTAAGGAAAATTCTCCTCCTCTATACTTTT
The DNA here is from genome assembly GCA_021234465.1 of Dendrobium hybrid cultivar. Taxonomy (NCBI): domain Eukaryota; kingdom Viridiplantae; phylum Streptophyta; class Magnoliopsida; order Asparagales; family Orchidaceae; genus Dendrobium; species Dendrobium hybrid cultivar. The sequence continues at coordinate 3,063 of JAJBZI010012563.1, forward strand.
GTATTTCCACTTTTCTGAAAAGAACTTGATGAATTCAGAATGTATGTATTTTTTAATTGTAAGATAGTTTTAATACTCTTAATTTGATTTGAATTTCTTCTAGCTAAAGCTGAAGCTTGAAAAAACTATGAATTTTAGTCCCCATCCTTTAACCATCTCAGCTTAGCTATTTGTCTCCACCATGTATAAATTCTAGAAGTGGTAGATGATAGTTATGCTACTTATAATCTCATTAAACCATCTTGTTCAATTATTATCCCGTCATCAGAACATTCAGCCACTTACAAGTAATTTATTTTTTTTCAAGAGTAATTTTAAGCTCATTTAACACTTTGAGTTTATTCTTACTCCAAAAGAATAGAGCTTTCAGAGTTCAAGTACACTTTATATGTAGAATTTCATAATATGCCCATAGTAATTTTTCCTCCATTTATCTTAAACAATTCTCCATGCTTGAGGATAAGATACCCAAGTAACCACAAATTTAATCCATGGAGACTATTTTCTACTTTGTTGATCAGGTTGAATCAATATAAGACAGTGATCAGATGCCAATCTAGTTAAATGTTGAGGGATGGCTTTAGGAAGCATACAAAGCTATTGAATTTAGGAAAATTCTATCCAATATAACCCAAACTTTACTTATTCTATCCTTGTTATTAGTCCAAGTGTATCTTGCACCAATAAAATTGTAATCACACAAATCATTCCTTCTCATAGCTTAAAAAAATTCATGGGCACAAATAGACTATTTATATGGTTTCCTACCTTTCTTGTCTTTTGGATCAAATATACAATTGAAATCACCACCAATAATGGTAGGATTGGTGGAGTTCAGATGCTGATCAAATAATTACCATAGGCTTCTCCTCTCAACATATTGATTTTTTGCATATACAACAACCACAGAAGAGTATTTGATGAAAGATCTAATGATACATTGTTCATCAATAACACTAGGGGTAAAAGCAACATCAATGGCCTTTCAGTAAACTATAATTCCACCAGATATCTTTTTAGAAGGAGAATAGTAAGCCTCCCACTCCTTTCCTTGGTTCATATCAAGATTCCTCCTAGTGAAGCCTTAAATTCTTGTTTCCAAAAGTGAAAAAAATTGTGTATTATGCATCCCAATTAAATTGCATGCATAATTTACCATGGATGTATTCCTAGCATCATGGCAATTCCAAAATATTAAGGAACACATCATTTTAATAGAGGGTAATTCTCCCCTCCATCATTCTCTTCTGAGCTTCCTCCTTTCAACATATTCTTTTTTTCCTGTATTATGCTTCTCCACTGCATATTGTTTGTATGACATCTGAATTATGATTGAATACTAATTTATTGACCTCCTCCTCTCTTGGATTTAACTAACCCTCTCTTCCACTATAATAATTGCAACATTATTTATCAAGTCCTGAATTTTCTATTTCATGATTAACAATTACATTCCCTAGCCATTTAGCTGATTGTTTGTGTTTTTCCTTCTTGTCACCATAATCCATGGTCCATAATCCTCTTCAGATGTAGCAGCTATTTTATTTTGCACCTCCTCTCTATTAGTATGGTCAGATTTCACCTCCTTCTGCTCTATATGTTGTTGTAGTTGAGCCATTGGGAGCACTTCTTGTTTATTGTCCTTAGTCTTCTGCATTATCAGGTGATGCTACCCAGTTATTTTCCTTGCTCTTCATTTCAATAGCAACTGGAGTGAGTCTTATATATATTAAATTGCATTGCTTTGTGTCCAACCTTTCCACATTTGAAACAACACTACAAATTCCTTCCTGCAAACTGGTTGAAAGACTTTTCCATTCTCCCCTTGAATCCACACTCCAACTAGAAGTTTTTTAAGTTTATTCTAGTTTTAATCAAATTCTTGCATAGCTACTATTGCCCCAAGCATTCACATATTCATCATACCACAAAGGAGTACCTACCATTGTAACAATCCTTGCCACATTCTTCTCATCCATATATAAAAATGGAAGATTTGGAAATATGATCCAGATTGGGGTTTGAAGACCTTCCATAGCATTAGGATTGAATTTAGATGTCCATCATTTTAATCCAATTAATTGACCTACCATAGACCAAGGACCCCCAGATAGCACACTATCCCTTGCTTCACTAGATTTGATCACATAAATAAAGTAACCATTAGTGAGAAACAAAAAAGTGAACTCTCTAGTAAAAGCCTTTTTTAATCAATTCAATTAAACAACCAATGTAAGATATCTTTCTTTCAATTATCTACCCTACCCAAAAAAATTTCAGCCTTTTGTTATTTTCTTCCATAGTTTCTCTAACAGGAATCAGAGCACCCTCACAAGATATTGAAGACCAATCTTCCACCTCATTTATTGGTGACATTCTATTTGACTTTGGTTTTTTGAATATATCAACATATGACTCCTTGAATTCTAAGCTTGAGCTAATAGCAGACTTCTGCCCCAACTGATCAACAGCTTTAGCAAGCAATTGGTCCTATAATTCAATACTAAGCTACTTTCCAAAACACAAATACTTTTACCAAGCTCCATGTTTTGTATGTTATAGTTGACCACTATAGTAAATGAATCTTTATGCAACTGTAACACTTCTTGCAATAATTTTCCATTCCCAACAAACTCTCTCTCCACCTAAGTCATGTTCAGTTCATCCTCCTTCAGCTACAAATTCCACCTGTTATTTTTATGTATCGCAATAAGCTTCCCCTTTTCTAAGTGAATTATTTACTACATCTTAAGTTTAGGAACAAGTGAATTGTTTAGATACTTCACAGATTTCACAACCATCTGTAGCATTTTGCATTTGGCACATTCTAACACCCAGTCTATCATTTTTCTAAAAATCAATTACATTTAATGTTCCATAGTATCTAGACACGATATCAATTACAAAAAGAGCCCCATCAAGATTATCAGCAACAAATGTATTGTACTCATGTGGATTAGTAATTGATTTCCCATTTTGCAAGCTCAAACTTGATCTATCGGCTGACATTCCAAATACCCTAAATCTACAATTATTATAACATTTGCAGAATGTGCATATTCTATATTAACCTGTAGTCTTTCATTACTTATTGGACTTCAATCATCAAATTCTTCCAATGTATGGTCTTCAAAAGGTTTAACATTCTCTTCCAAGGCCTTCAAACCTAGTTGGTATCTTCTTTAATAATTTCCCCCTCTTGAATGTTAGTGTCATGCATTTTTTAAGATAATTTTTAAAAAAATTGCTCACTAAACTTATTAACTCTCCAATCATCAATCTCTAATCCTTTAACATAGATAGATTCCACCTGCTTAGAACTAACCTACCCACCCTGAGTATCAACATCCATAATCATATTACCTTTGATATTTGTAGAATTAAGATTCTAAATTGGAGAATTATTTTGAGACTTAGCAATCTCCATTCATTTTCTTGATCTCATCATGAAACCTTTAGATGCTGGACTATCTTCAAGGAGCACCATTTCACCGACATGCCAAAGAACCAGATCAAAATCTTACACAATCAAATAAAAAAAAAATAACCTGATTCGATCGCGCCAAAACCTAAAATACAAGAATTGGATCTTGATGTTCAAAAACACCCTGTCGGAGGTTGGGGCTGAAGTTCGTGCACGATTTGAATCCTTAGGGACTATCATTGGAGGACTGCCGATAATCCACCATGATGTCAGAGCCTGCTGCAACAAAATTATTTTAAATTCAGATCAAAATCTTAAAATACTACACTTTCTCTCTCAAGGGATTCCTCTCTCCTCCGAGACCGTTGTTTTATCCTTCATCAACTAATTTTTCCTTCTTGGCCCTTCGGATAATGACCATGGTTCAAGGTAGATTATGTGTTGCTCATCAATCTAGCCCTAAAATTAAATTAAAGATTAGAAGATTGGGATATTATTATTAGGCATCAGTGATAAATGATTCCATGAGAATTCAACGTCATTATTATCAGTGCTAAGTGGAATGTGTATCTTTGCATCAATCAACAAAAATCATGCAAAAAATAACTACCATGTGGCCTTTCTAAAGTTATGGTATGGATATTATTAGTCCCATTGATCCTCCTTCTAAAGATTATTATCTGATTAGTTATCCAAATGGGTAGAGTCCGTCCCATTATGAGAAGTCATAACTCATCATGCCCTTAATTTATTTAGAGACCATATCTTGGCAAATTATATTTAATAATGGCCCCTCTTTCAGAAGCACCAAAATTAACAATTTTGTTAGATACCATTTCATTTATTGGAGATACTCAATAATTTATTATCCAAATTCTAATTAATTTGTTGAGGCCTTTAGTAAGAATTTGATGCAAGTTTTAAAGAAGATGTTAGATGATAATAATCATTAGTGGCAAGAAAATTTGGGTATAGTTTTGGAGGCTTATCAAATCACTTATGAAACCCCAACTTCATCTACGTAATTTACTTTAGTCTTAGTGTTGACGCTATTCCACCATCAACAGTATAGCTCCATTCCCTTCAAATTGTAGTAACAACCATATAATATTTAAAAGCAATGCTAGACCTTGGATGGAGGTGTGCAAAGATTTAGAAGAAATGTGTTTGTAAGCTCAATAAAACCTATATAAATCATGTATGGCTCAAGCTTATGATAGAATTGTATGACCATAAACCTTTTGAATTGGTGACTTAATATTGGTTCATCACAAACTTATATTAACACATGGAATGTTTGATCGAAATTTGAGCCCTCATGAAAATGTTTTTTTTTTTTTTGTAGAGAAAGTCTATCAAGAAGGATCTTAGCAAATTATTGACTTCAAGAGTGATCATCGCAAGATACCCATTTATGGGAGATATCTTAAATGTTATTACATGTGATTATATCCCTATCATGAGTTTTAATAAAAGTCAAATTTTCTCCTTATAAAGTTGATGCTCAAATTTTTAAAAATTTTGCGATACAATGTGTCCATATAATAATGATGTTTACATTTTTGAAGTTTCAAACTTAAGTAAAATGTTAAGTTAGAGTAATTGAAACTTGTTAGTATGCATCCATTGATAAAAAACACTTAATTAATCTTATCACTCTCATCTTCCTCATTGTCATTATTTGTACAAAAACAAGTTCATCCTTTCATGGTGCGCATCGTATGTTGCACAAAATTAATTTTAGCCAAAATCATCATTCGAAAAAGACCTTTCAATATTTCTCCTCTCCCCTAAAAACATAATGTATAAAAAGGCTTGTAATACTCAACATAACATACATAGGTTGTTAACATTATTTCATTAATAGAGCAGGAAAAATATAAATTTTAAAATAAATTCTTCTTCAATCTCTACATCTTGGGTGTAGCAGTAGCAAGAGCCTAAATAATCATATGCATATGCAATGTAGCATTATGAATAGTTAACAAAATGTTTCTCTAGTCACTCATCATCTCTAAGGGTTAGGTATAGGTTTTCCAAGTGCCATCCATTCCCAAGGATAAACTAAATATTTTCATAGCTTATAAGGTTATATGTGAGTCTCCACATGCTTGCAAACGTTTCCTAAAACTACGATCCCTAAACACTTAGTATTTGAACTAATTATTCCAAACTAGCATTCTATAGACTGTAGCACACAATTCTTTGGAAAAGATTTGATTTCCCAAACTTTGGCATCCTTTATGAAGAACTAACAAGATAGTTTATTAAGATTGGTTTGAATCCCATCACATTGGAATCTTTTCTCTTTAAATAGAATCAAGTCCTTAAGATCTTAGGGTTAGGTGTTAGTCCGAACATTCTAGCATCCTCCCTAGAAATTTGCATCCTTTCTTTAAGACTAGGTTAGGCTGGTGTTGGAGAAAGTCTTTTAGCCACCATCTTAAATCAATCTGAAGCTTAATATTTAAACCTTTTAAGGATTGGTTCGTCCCCACATGCTTTCTTTCTTTTATTATTAGATGCCCTCTAGATTGTTGAGATAGGTGTAAATCCACACTTGTTGGCATCCTTTCTCTTAGACTAGAAAGAAGATGTTAGTCCTACAAGATTCCATCTAAATTATCATTCTCATTCAAAATTTCCTTATCTTTGGCTTTACAAATACTGATATCCTCATTTTTTAACAAATTTAGCATAATCATCCTTCTCAATTTTCAGACCAATCAAGTTTTTTAATCACTACACATTCCATGTTTAACCTAGAATTGAAGCTCAAATAAAACCTATCCGTTTTATTCTAAGTTAATAAAATAAAAATAATGAAAATCTTGTATATGCTTATTCGTTCCAATCAACACTAATTTACATGATAAACATTGGTGAGTTTCTCATGCTTATTTGGGGTCCAACAATTGGCCTCATTTTTGCATGAGGTCATATTCTTCACATCAGCTCTTATCCTTAGTGATTAGGTGTTCCTAGCCTAGTTTAGGGCCAACATTCAACGACTCTAAGGGGCAACCTATGAACTTAGTTAGGAACCAATCCAGGGTCTTAATAAATCTTAAATAGATATTTCTTTGTTCAGCCCTATGCCGTAGTATACCAAAGCCTCTAGATAAACTTCATCTTATAATATTTATTTGCAAAACTTAGGCAAACACATCTCCATGACTTTGATGTTAAAATATATCTTCTCCTGGTCCCTGTTGAACAAATTTCATTAATATTTAGCCATTGAAAAATCTAAAATCATATAGGTGAACTCACATTTCCAATAATACCCAACATGTCACAAAATATCCATAATTTTCATCTTGATTACCCCACCTACATTAGACTTAGTTACTATAATTTAGGCACAAACACCTATTTGTTTTAGCTTAAAAATATTGAGTTTTCTCAGGTCTAACTACAGATTTAATCTGTGAGTTAGATTATGGTGCATGGAAATCATGTGTCCTATTAGCTGTAAGTCATGTAAATAATTTAAAAAGGAAATTTAATTTTAAAAATAATGTCTTAAAAAAAAATTCAATTTCTCTTGATCGATTGGACCAATTTTGGTGTTGACCACTCAATGGATTGAGGATAGAGAGCAATATTAAATAACTATATTCTTGAGGATAG
>JAJBZI010012572.1:0-10663 GCA_021234465.1 Dendrobium hybrid cultivar
AATTAAAAATATTATTTATAATATTTTATAATCAATTCTGTTTAGGATTACTTCTACATTTCTTAATATAGGTCAAATCTAATATATCTACTAATCCTAATCGGATCATAAAAAAGTTTACGTTTAATGTGATCAAATCATCTAAGATGACTCTCTCTAATCTTATTTACCACTGAAGTTACTATAATCTTTTCACTTATATGCTCATTTCACACTATTTTTAAGAGTAATGCCACTCATTCACCTGAGCATTCTCATCGTACACCCATAACTATGTGTACAGGTACTCGTTCGCAGATGTCTTAGAGGTTACATTCGGATTGAGGGAAAGGTGTACTCTCTTCTATCTCGAAACAGTCCGTTTGAGAGACTCGCTCAAAAGCGGGAAAGATGCTTAACACTAGGGCATGGAGGACTAGTTTTTGGTTATCACTTCTAAGCAATCACCCCCTCAGCAAGGATGACTTTAGAAGTTCATCTCTCAATCAAACGAATGTTTATCTATTCTAGCTAGAATCAAGCCTCCCTACACAAGAGATGTCAACAATTAAAATGACAACATCTATCTCCCCCATAAGACATCCCTCGTAACTAGATCGATCACTCACATGTAGATACTACTCGCCCCTCTCATTCTGACAAGGTGATCTCAGATCGACTCCTTGCCAACGTCAACTTGGTCAACAAGTTTGTCCTATTGATATAGTGTCCATCATTTTGTTCAACATGGGCGACCAAATTATGATGAAAATGGACAAAGCAACTACTTTGTCCTGTACATATCCATTGTAACTCTCTAACTCCTTTTAGATTCTTGATGGACTTTTGATTCTCACGTTTGAGATATATACTTCTCTATCAAATATCCCTTTTCTAGATCTCTTCTCTAGATTCTTGAAATTCTTTTTGAACCCTCAGACTCCTTTTGGATTTTTGATGGACTTTTGACTCTCACGTTTGAGTAGACAGTCACATTGTATCATTTTCCCTTTTTTAGCTTAAAGCTCTTGTATCCACTATTCATGTGCATGTGCTAAGATAATAAAATTTTTGTCTTGATCCACATCTTCCCTCATCTTTTCTCCCATATTCTAACTTCATCATCTCTACCTCTCATGCTCTTAGTCCATAGGTGGCCCAAAGTACGGCTCAACATTAACCATCGAACAAATCAGGATTCAAAATCCTCTCAGGTGCGGTGAGCGTGGATCTAATGTCGAGGAAAGAAAGTTATCATCCGCTAGGCTACCTAAGACCCTAGTGGACACAATGAACCAGGAATACACTACCCATTGCAAACTATAAGAAATGAAATAGTGGCTTCAAAAATATATTCAAGATGCTCTCGTCACCTTTAGTAAATAGTCATAAATCACCAACACGCTGAAGGATAGGTCAATCTTAATGCTGATAACGATCTGCCAAAAAGAGCGCATGCTTCAAATTTTGTCACCTAACTTTCTTGCCCCTAGATGATAAATGAAAATCCCATCCTTCTAGTTAGGAAGATCAGAGAAATTGAACTAAATTCGATCAACACCTTTTCCTGGTCAAATCTCTGAAGCAGTGGCATCCCCCAAGTTCAAGGTACATCACCTTAAAGCTTACAGAGGAAAGATCGATCTCACAGTTCATATGGCAAACTTTGAATCCATGACTTCCTTACTCGATATTGATGATACCCTCTAGTGTTGCCTTTCTTTACCACTCTCAAAGAAGTAGTGCTAAGGTGCCTCACTTGCCTATCTAGCAGGTTGAGCAGTTCCTCTGTCGAATTCTAGTGAATGTTCGTTTCATAATTCGTTAGTGCCCAAAGGCCCCTAAAGAGTTCACAAGTTCTACTGAAGATGAGATAGGGAATGGGCGAGTTCCTAAGAAGCTTCATATTAAGGTTCCTGAAAGAAATATTTGACTTAAAAAGCATAAAACCGACAGTCGCCCAAGCGCCTTTGACCTAAGGGCTAAGAGAATGTCCCTTCTAGTATGCACTTGGTCTGCAACCGCCAAAGACACTATGAAACTGTTGGAACTTACCAACAATCATGTCAACTTCAAAGAATATAATCGAGTGACTAAATCCTCTATAACTACTTCACACTATGGGAACACCACAAGAAGAAATATCCCCCAGGGAGGGGCAAATTGAGGACTCGATCCCAAGAGAGAATGAACCAATGAACAAACTTCCAACGCAACCAATGACACTCTGATCCATACAAAGTATCTACTTGGCCAAGATCTCTAAGGAGAGGCATCGCCAGCACCAAGGATCAATAAGGCTCATAAAGAGATTACTCATCGACCTTAGGTTTACCTAACCTATACTTTACTGAGGGTATCCATGGCTGAGCTCATAGATTCCATTCAGAATAAAGAATTCTTCAGGCAACCAAAGCCTATGAAGGTTGACAGAGCTCGTGATACATCGAGGTACTACACCTTCCACAAAAATTATGGACATGACATTAAAGAGTATCGTCATCTTTGAAGCTTTTTGAAGAACTCATCAAGATATGGAAGATTAAGGAATTCGTTCTTGCTAATCCAGAGTAAAAGATAGGGTAAGCCCCAAAAGAAGAAAACACCAACAAGCTTAAACTAGCTCGGGCAATTTGCATTGCCAAAGTAGTACTTGCCATTATGGGTGGCAATCAAAGAGACACCCCCACACACATAAAGAAGTTGTGAATTGAAGAAGTCCACTCGACATCATTCTCACTACCCACCAACGATATGCCCATCATCTTCAATGGAAAAGATGAGCCTTCCCAAGGGAACCCACATAATGAAGCCATCATCATCACAACTTTGATTGCTAATCATCATATTGATGTCATTCTGATAGATATTAGGAGCTTAATGACCATAATCTTTAAAATAACTTTCAATAAAATGAATATGATTACCTCCCATCTCAGCCCTACAGTCGAATCCCTTTATAGATTCTCTGGAGAGTGTAAGGAGAACGAAGGAGTAATTGCCCTACCTGTTACTTGGGGTGAAGGAGATCATCAGTACACAAACATGACAAATTTCATAACCATCGATGCCTTGACTACTTAAAGCACTATATTTGGTAGACCACTATTGATTACCTTCAGAGCTGTGGTATCCACATACCACATCACTGTTAAATTTCTAAATGAAGGAAGAGAAGTTATAATAAAAGGCAACTTAGCCCAGTCATGCACTTGCTACCTATGAGTAATGAAAGGTCTGTATTGCAACAAAGTCATGCTCTTTAGACTGAAGAATGCCAAAGGCACCTATCAAAAAATTATGAATAAGGTCTTCAAAAAAACATTAAAAAAAGTGTCATAATTTATACAGATGGTCTTCTTGTTAAGAGTGAATCTCTTGATCAGCATATCAAAGACTTACAAGAAATATTACTCACTCTAAAAAAAGTATAACATGAGATTGAATCCTCTAAATTGCACCTTTAAAGAATACCCAAAAAATTATTAGGATTTCTTCTCACGTCCGATGGAATTAAAATCAATCATGACAAGATATAAACTATACTCGACATAAAAATGCCCAATATTGCCGAGGAAGTCTAACAACTCACCTGATGAATAGTCAGGTTCAAACGTTTCATCTCCTAGTTGGGAGAGAGGTGTGTCCCTTTTTTAAAATCCACAAAAGAGCGAATAATTTTTTTTGGGGAGAAGACAGTGAAATCATTTTCCTACATCTAAAAATCTTCCTCACTTCACTACTGCTTCTTCAAATCCCCCGATTAGGCAAAACTTGTTGATATATCTCAGAGTCAACAAAAATGTTAGTTATGTACTCATAAGTAAAGAAGAAAAAGAAGCAAAGACCCATCTATTATGTGAGTCGCATGCTCTGAGGTGTAGAGCAGTGGTACCCTATAATGGAAATGCTCATATAGGCACCCGTCAACTTAGCCTAAAACTTATAGACTTACTTTTAGGCACATTCCATTTAAGTTGTAATTGATCATCCTCTTAAGAAAATTCTTTCTAAGGCTGATCATTCGAGCTGGTTGCTCAAATGGTTTGTAAAACTCAATGAATTCTTTATCACCTACACATCAAGATAACTATCAAGGCCCATGCACTCGCCAAATTTGTTGTAGATTGCACTAACAAAGGTGTAAACTTAGAATTAACAACATAACCTCACTCAACATTGTACATGGATGGCACCTATAGCGTGAAAAGGAGTTGGGGCATGCATTATTCTTATGAGCCCCATAGGAGTCATCATCAAGCTATGAATTTCAAATTTAGAGTGACCAACAACTAGGTCGAGTATGAAGCTTACTCATAAGCTTACGGTTCGTCTTAGAATTAGTTGTCACTCTCCTAGAAGTGTGCTCAGATTTGTAGCTCATGGTAAATCAGATTAATAATAAATATGAAGTCAAGGATCAATTACACTCCAAGTATCTGTTCAAAGTCAAAATTGAAATAGGCAACAAGCTCGAATACTTTAAAGTCACTCAAATTCCCAGAACTCAAAATCCATTCACCAATCTACTTTCTAAGGAAGTATTGACAGCCAGCTGATCGTGTAGATCTCAAAACCTTCCATCTTAGAAGAAGAGATGGTACAAGCAAAAACAAATCCTCCAGCTCCACGCCCTGTGAGCTGGATGGACCCTTACATTAAGTATCTAAAAGGCAAGACAATTGGCGTCGAGGTGGGCCACCCCTGATACTTCAAGATCAAAGCAATGAACTATTTGCTACTCAACGACCATCTATTTAGAAGATTTGTGTCCTCACTCCACCTTAAATGCTTACGTAAAGATCAAAAGTAAGTTTTACTGACCAAAATCCACTTGGGTAAGTGCGAAAGCCACTATTGCGGATGAACGCTCACCCGTAGAATGCTTAAGCAAGGGTACTTTTTGCCAACTCTAAGAAAAGATATTGAAGAACTTTTCAAAGATGCATACCATGTCAAAAGTTTGTTATGATGCAGCTACAATCTTCTTCTAAGTTGCACTTGATCATGAGCCATTGACCATTTACCATATTGGGGATGGACATTCTAAGCTCATTTTTACCATCAATGAGGCAAAGAAAATTTATCATAGTCATGATTGACTACGTCACCAAATAGATTGAATTCAAAATGCTCATTTACATAACCTCTATTGTAGTTCAAAACTTCATTTGGATTGATATCAAATGCTGATACAGAGTTTCTTTTCATAATTTCACAAATAATGAACCACAGTTCACTGATCGGAGCCTCAAAGAATTCTACAGCTGATAAGGCATTCATCTTAAGTTTTCCTCCGTCCACCATCCTCAAACCAGCGGGCAAGTCAAGGCCTCTAACAAACTCATACTTAACCTCCTTAAGAAGAAGGTCGAAGGCACCAGGCGAAAATGGGCAGAGCTCCTCCCTTCAGTACTATCGAAACTTAGACCAATGCCATTAACAACCACATGACACACCCCCTTTTCACTCTTGGATGACACTGAAGCCATACTTCTGTTAGAATTCAAACTGCCAAACAAGAGAGTACTAGTCATAAATCACAACCCAAGCACCAAATTCAATGAATGGGAAACATCCAATCAGGTGATCCTGTGAACAACCATTGACATATTTGAAGAACTCAGAATACAAGCCGTACTTTGACAAAAAGAAATAAAGTGAAGCACTGCTAGATATTATAATCTCCACATCAAAAATAAGACCTTCAAACCTGGAGACCTAGTTCTAAAGAAAGTAGATGCAATCGCTTGTCACTCTACACTAAGTAAAACTTACACATACTTGGGAAGGCCCCTACATTATCAAAAGGCAAGTTGGTTTGGAAGCCTATCAATTATAGAACCATATTGAGACAAGCATACCTAGAACTTAGAGCATTGATAATCTCAAATTATTCTATCCATAAAGGAAGCACCTGTTTGCACCTGTTTTCACCCACCTTGTATTCTTATTTCACTTTCTTTTATGAATTGCCTCTTTAATTCATGAAATTATCTTAAGCAAAATACCCACTCGTGAAAAATATCTTTTCAAAATGCTTGGGAAACTCAGGATGCCAAGCCCAAATGACAAGGCCATATTATTCGAGCTCCTCGAGATGCCTTTCTTAAGTGAAACTAGCCCTAAAAATTTGTATCTCGATTTTGTAATGATCTACAAAATCACTTAAGCAGCATGTCATCAATCCCTCTTTGTGTTTGAGTTGAAAGAGAATATTAGACTACTCATTGTGGTGAGGTAAGGCCCCAAGGCACTCAAGACCTGCACGTGCGCCAGATCCCTAGCATAAAGCTGGAAAGTCATATCTCTAATAAGATTCGCTCCTTATTTACTATTGTGTGATTGACGGTAGGCTATATTTTAAGTCTTATGGAAGAGTATCTCTAAACAAGTTTGCTCCCACTCAGAAACTCCAAAAAGAGAAGAGAACAAAAACACGTCTCTTGACTCCACAATTGTCAAACATAATATTTTGAGCCCTTGAACTCACCCAAAAACATGGAAATGAAATAAAGAAAAATAAAATTTATTCATCCTTCATCCTAGGCTCAGGGAATTGAAGTGAAGGTGAAAAAGGTTTGATACGAATTGAAACCCATATAAACATATCTAGTTCTTTTGCAAGAATAAAATTTTGTCATGATCACCCTTGACCAAGGCAACGATATAAATCGTTAACATTGAACAAGAACAGAGTTTTATCAAGCTCTCTCTCATACCAAGGTTACGATACCGGTCATAAATATCAAACAAGTAAGCATCAAAACACACACACACATACACATTTCTAAAAATAGAAATAACTTCCAACCAAATGGTGAAAGTAAAATAGAGGTAATGAAAACAACCTTTTTCTTATAAACATTTACACTTATTCGCAAAGGATCTTGCTTTGTGTTCCAGTGGAACACATGGTGACCAAATCATCATTTTTAATAAGTGGAATCAAATATGAAGGTGAAAATTCCACCACCATTTCACCCCCACTTGATGATAATTCCTTCTGACCAATATCTCCATAAAAAAATGAGCCTGAACACTCTTATAGAAAATATCATCCCAACTCGGATGGGTGAGTTAGGTGAAGAGAATGACCTCCCTAACTCACCCAATGAGATGGTCGCCTCCCAAAACTTCAAGATGACAGGATTAATCAGGAACTTGATTTTGGTCATCTTGAAAAGAACAAAAGAGAGAAGAGGATTGAAGGAAGTGGCTTGCAGCAATTATGCCACATCACTCCCTTCATCATCTTCTCTCTCTCTCCCCAATACGAGCGAAGTCCCAAGCTACCTCCTATGTAAAAATTTCACTCATACCAAATGGCTAGCTTTAAGAAGAAAGACACATCTCCTTTCTCATTTTTCTTTCCTTTCTATGATATAGGAAGAAACCCAAAAACAAGAAGCTTGCAGCTATACCTTGCCCCCAAAAAGCAGATCAGAAGGATGTCACCATCTTTACAAATGCTCTCAACGCTTAGACTCATATATCCTGGAGTAACCACTCATTCTATTTATAAGAAGAAGACTTTGAAACAATGTTCCTAAGGCCAGAAATGATAATAACAATTCATTAAAATGAAAAGATATCGAAGAGACATATCAGAATAAATTGACCATCTACCATTATAAGGTAACCCATTTGATCTCATAAAGATATTTATTGCACCATACAAATAGTTGACTACCAATGCCACATCAGCATCATCAACAAGATGCCTCAGCTAATGTTGGATGATTCCCCCCTGTATGATAATCTCTACAATGAGTAGCATGTGACTCCCCAACAAATAATAAGTCATATCTTCTATAACACAATAGGTGACTACAGGAACCATGTCATTTTCAACAAAACACTTCAGTGACTATTGGCCAACTCCCTCTTTTGTGATAATCTCCATAATGAACAGCGTTCGAGTCCCTAATAGGCGACAAGTCTTATGTGCCCTGATATTATAGGCAACTAGAAACATCATGCCATCATTAATAATACCTCAACCACTGTTGGCCCACTCCCCCCATTGCGAAAAGCTTCATAATAAATAGTGTGTGCCTCCCCAACAAGCGATAAGTCTTACATGCCTCGGCACCATAGGTGATCGCAGGCATTAGGTCACTATAAAGCTATGCCCCCTCTTTTATGGAAAGCTCTACAAAAGCAGTGCATAGCTCGCCTTTTAGTTGGTAGAAGATGGCAGTGAATGTGAGAAGCTCTGCAAAAAGGCAGAGCTCAAATCCCCTTAGCTAATAATTTTTTATGGTTACCGCCACAAAGAACACAAGTCGAACATAAGGTGCAGCCCATCACAAGCAACTTTGCATGTGAATGATGCAATGTGCAATTGCTATATTGGGAAGTTCAAAATTGCATTGCAAAGAAAGAAACATCAAAGCCTCATATTCTCTTAAGAGCTCAATGGGGGCAAAGTTGGTATGTAAAAATTTAACTAACATAGTCACCCTGGTATAAAAATGTATAAAGTAAGCAATCAAATAACAAAATAATCCTTCTTATGTTTATATTACTATTTGGCATTACATCAAAAATGCCATGACATTACAAAAAGGCTGATGCGACTCACTTATCAATCACACTCACACTCTCACTACCTTCCTCACAATTACTATCAAGAAATTCCCTAAATTATTAAGAAGGATCTTTGAACCTAGGAGGGAGCTTGCCTCTTGCCGCTAGATTTTGAACATAATCATTGATCTCATCAAAGTAATGGTTACCTAGCATCCACTCAAAATCTCTACCATGAACAATGCAGAGGACCTCATCTAACTTTTTGATTAGCTCTACGATAGTCACTACAGCCTGAGCATTGGCTTTGCTGATTACGACATGATTAACAACAATCACTTCAACCTAATCCTTGGTCTCTATGGCCAACAATGCCTCGACCTTCGTTAAGTCCAGCTCAAAATGATGTTCTTTCATCCTGTTAATCTTCTATTCTAGCTGATTCACCTTACCCTAACATCATTTGGTGGACCTTTAATTTCTCATCTAGAGCGAGCTTGGTGTACCTTATCCAATTTCTCACTCGATTAATCTTGGAAATTTCACGGAGATAAAAATTATAGAGAAGAAAAATTACCTGCCATGAATCCGCCTATGAGTTCATCATTTAGTAGACCAAACTATGTGGTTGCAACACTTGGATATGTTTCTCAAGTTTCGAGTTATGAAGGATTTGGGCATTATATATGTAACACCAGCTGAAATGGGAACATCACCTTGTTCTTTACTCGCAAAGACCTCCCTCTTGCTAGAGAATGAGACCTTATTACCATTCAATGAAGTGTAGGCTCGAGAATGACTAGAAGGCTCAACACTCCCAACTAGCTCTTTTTCTTTCTCTAAAGCAGCAACAACCACCCCTTCATCCCTTGCCAACAATCCAGCAGACATAACCTCCTCCCTGGAGGACTTCAAAACCTCTTTTCCCCTTGAAGAAGAGGGAGGACCATGCCGCGCTTTGGGCAACCCCAGTAGTGACACTTTGGAGCTCACAACAGCATTAAAATCCTTTTGCTTCTTTGAACAAACCTTAGGAGAGTCTCCAAGCCAGCCGAGGAAGGCTTCTCTTTAATCCTTATGACCATCATCACTATCAAAGACAAAGAAGCTATGTTTGCAAAAAACTTATATCCCACAACTTATCTTGCAAAACCATGAATTCAAAATCAAATTGAAGTAAGGACTTCATCTCATTAAATAAGAAAACCGCACACCATAAAAAGTCTCAAAAATATTCTGGTGAGTGACATTATGAGGGTCAATCAATGGGTCATTCTTCACTAATCGTAAGTACCCCCGTCCTTTATGGACATCATTGGAGCAAATAACTTTTTCTTATTCAGCGGTAAAGGGACAATCGACACCTTCCACTCAGAAAGGCCCATAACAACTACAAATTTTACTTTCTAATTGTGCACCATGTTCTCCAAGCCAAAAATCTAGTCAAATGTCTGTGAGAACTAGATAAAACACTCCTAGGATGCCTTTATCGTGAATACATGCTTGAATAGGTTCAACAATCATATCAAATTACATTCCTGTAGAAAAGAGGCAAACAACATGATTGTTGCATCAGAGTTCAACAACAGTTGACTAGGAACAACCCACTAAAAACTTAGAACCTCATCTATCTTAAACATAAAGGAAATCGTAGCCCTAATACTAAATGGTCAACAGGCATGATTAACTCCCTATCCAACACAAAGTTAATTTGCTCATCCTCTTTTATCACCTTAACATAGTAGTTAACATGTGCAAAATAGAAAGCCTGTAACACATAATTGGAAAATTCTTCTGTAAGGTAAGTACTTGGAAATCCTTTCTCATCAAGGAATTTACTTGCACACTTATATAGATCAGACATGTCACCAAAAACATATTTGAAAATAGAAGATGCGAAAGAGACAAAGAGAAGGTCCCATTCTCAAAGCCCTACCTCCTCTATTTATAGTTCAAATCTGATACACGGAGATCGTAACCTCTAAAATCAAAAAATAATGCAAGGGATTACACCATTTCTTCTCATTATTACAAGATCCGAAGAGCCACATCGCATCTGCTCCCAACAAGCTGCGGCGATGACCCTTAAAATCTATGGCACACCTGCCACACAGTCCCATTCAATAAAAAAAAAGAACAAATCTCTCTTTTC